>SJYA01004251.1:0-36403 GCA_006410615.1 Neotragus moschatus
GAGGGGGGTTCAGGATGGGGAACACATGTAAACCCATGGCTGATTCATGTCAATGTATGGCAAAAACCATTACAATATTGTAAAGTAGTTAGCCTCCAATTAAAATAAATAAATTTAAAAAATAATAAAAGTATACATGAAAATGGAAGAAAAAATACTTTTCATTTCCTATTTTATTGTTGTTCAGTCACTAAGTCATATCTGACTCTTTGTGACCCCAAGTACTGCAGCATGCCAGACTCCTCTCTCTTCTACTATCTCCCCAGGTTTGCTCAAATTCATGTCCATTGAGACAATACTGCTATCTAACCATCTCATCCTCTGCCATCTCCTCTCCTCCTGCCCTCAATCTTTCTCAGCATTAAAGTCTTTTCCAATGAGTCAGCTATTCGCATCAGGTGGCCAAAGTATTGAAGCTTCAGCATCAGTCCTTTCAGAGAATATTTAGAGTTGATTTCCCTTAGGATTGACTGATTTGATTGCCTATTTGAATTCTTTTTATTTCCTTTTCTTGTCTGATTGCTTTAAATAAGACCTCCAATACTATGTTACATATAAGTGGCAAGAGTGGGGTGGAGAGTGTAAGTTGCAGCTGGACATATCTGCAACATGGGCTTGGTTACCAACTTTCATTTCATTATTGCATGGTATTTCATCTGTTAAACTGGGCTAACAATATGAACTTCACAGGGTTTATAAAAAGATTTGATAAAATAGTGATAGAAGTTGATGAAATTAAAAACTCCTAATCCACTACATGATTTACTATTATNGCTGGACATATCTGCAACATGGGCTTGGTTACCAACTTTCATTTCATTATTGCATGGTATTTCATCTGTTAAACTGGGCTAACAATATGAACTTCACAGGGTTTATAAAAAGATTTGATAAAATAGTGATAGAATTTGATGAAATTAAAAACTCCTAATCCACTACATGATTTACTATTATAATTCACAGGACAAATTGCAGAAGTTCCTTGCAATACACACAAGTCAAAGAGCATAGTAAAATGGACAAACAGTTATAACACTAATAACTAACTTTCTATTTCATCTTTATAATCTTTTTTTTAACGTATATTTTTCACAAGAAATCTTACCTTCAACTCATCTTACCAAATAGACTGGAAAAAAGTGAATTGCTCAGTACAGTTTGCTTATTTAGAGCTGGACCTTGAACCCAGTCCTCTGCTTTGAAAAGTTGAGACTTTCAGGATTACCTTAAAATCTTTGATGATGCACTGGTAAGACACTTGTCCAAACAGCCCCAGTTCCAGAGAGGCCCTTTTGTGCCACTGCATAGTGGAAAAGAAGGTGAGCTTTCATAAGGTTTGTCTTGAGGACCTAAGGGAAACATCTCATTCTAGTCATGCTCAGTTTGCTGTACATGTTAAAGCACTGCTATATGAGATGTTTTATCGTGTGTCATTTCTGCTCCTTGTAGGAAACACTTTTTGGTGAACATACTAACGTACTACTACTTGTTCTATTATTTATGGAAACTGAGCAGCAACTTTACCCTGAGGCAATGTTGTCACTTGGATCATTTATGTCTTGTTTTTAGACTAAAAGTAAATTTGCAAGCAACTGAGAAAAATGAACAATTGCTTTCTCACAAAATATTGCCATCTTATAAAGAGAGCTAAAACTGAAAGTGTATGGGCATGGCAGGAGAGAATTCTTGATCTTTAGAACTTTATCTCTGCTTTTTTACCTAAAATAAATCCAAACTGTATGTAGCCTTCACTTTACCTGGGTTGGGGTTGGTGGGGTGGTGGTGGAGGAGAAATAGGTCAAAAGGAAACTTTTTCTCCTACCAGTCTTAAAGCTTGTTGCAATAATATATAGATGTTTCTACAAAACACGGAAAAGGTTTTTAAGATTTTGAAAATGACTATATTGACTCTACAGATCAATTTAGGGAGTGTTAATGTTAAGTCTTCCAAACCATGAGTGTGGGCTATCTTTTAAACACACTATTTGTGTTCTTAAGAATTTGTCCTTTTTCTATAAGTTAGCTAGCTCATTGATTTATAGTTTTTCATAGAAGTCCCTTGCAACTCTTTTTATTTCTGTGAGATCTATGGTGATTCTACTTTCATTCTTGGTTTCAGTAATTGGAATCTTCTCTCTCTCTCTCTTTTTTTTTTTTTTGGTCAGGCTAGCTAAAACTTTATCAATTTTGTTGATTTTTATTTTGCTTTCTATCCCCTATTCCATTTATTTCATCTCTAAAATCTTTGTTATTTATTTTTTTCCTGCTTGCTCTGTTCAGCAGGCTCTTCTTTTTCTAAAATCCTAAGGTAGAATGTGAGTTATTGATTTGAGATCTTTGCTATAAATTTCCATCTGAACACTACTTTAGCTGCATTCAAAAGTTCTAGTATGTTTTATTTTCATCACCTAAAAATGTTTTCTCATTTCCATTGTGATTTGACCTTTGACCCATTGATTAGTTATGAATATTTTGTTTAATTATGCACATTTGTGTATTTCCCAGATTTCTTTCTGTTACTGATTTCTAATCATATTTCCTTGTGAATAGAGAATGCACTTTGTGTGATTTAAGTTTTTGTGTATAGATTGAGACTTGTTTTATGATCTAATATCTATTAGGTGCTGGAGCATATGTATATTTATGCTGGAGAAGTTTCCCTGTGTACTTGAGAAGGATGTATATTCTTCTACTGTTAGGTTCAGTTCAGTTCAGTTCAATCACTCAGTTGTGTCCGACTCTTTGCAACCCCACGGACTGCAGCACACCAGGCCTCCCTGTCCATCACTAACTCCTGGAGTTTACTCAAACTCATGTCCATTGAGTTGGTGATGCCATCCAGCCATCTCATCCTCATCCCCTTCTCCTCCTGCCCTCAATCTTTCCCAGCATCAGAGTCTTTTCAGATGAGTCAGTTCTTCGCATCAGGTGGCCAAAGTATTGGAGTTTCAGCTTCAGCATCAGTTCTTCCAGTGAACACCCAGGACTGATCTCCTTTAGGATGGACTAGTTGGATCTTCTTGCAGACTCCTCAAGAGTCTTCTCCAACACCACAGTTCAAAAGCATCAGTTCTTTGGTGCTCAGCTTTCTTTATAGTTCAACTCTCACATCCATTCATGACTACTGGGAAAACCATAACTTTGACTAGATGGACCTTTGTTGGCAAAGTAATGTCTCTGCTTTTGAATATGCTGTCTAGGTTGGTTACTTTTCTTCCAAGGAGTAAGCATTTTTAAATTTCATGGCTGCAGTCACTATCTGCAGTAATTTTGGAGCCCCCTAAAATAAAGTCTCTCTGTTTCTCCTGTTTCCCCATCTATTTGCCATGAAGTGATGGGACTGGATGTCACGATCTTAGTTGGGTGGGATATTCTTATAGATGTCTGTCAAGTCTAGTTGTTTTATAGTGTTATTCTGTAGTATTGTCTAGTATTGTTCCTCTATTTGTTTGTTAATTTTCTAACCATTTGTTTCATCCAGTGTTGAAAGTAGAATATTGATATCTCAAATTATTATCATTGAACTGTCAAATCTCCCTTTGAATCTGTCAGTTTTACTTCTCATATTTTCGGTCTGTTATTTGGTGCTACAAGCCTAGATTCCTGTTCAGAGTTCTAAAAAGTTGATTTTGACAATTTTTGCCAGTTTTCTCAGTGCTTTCATGGAAGGAGAGTTTTCAGAGGTCTTTATTCCATCATTTTTTTGTTGGCATCATTCTAAGATAATAGGTTTTACTGATAGACTTCTTGTTGTTTGGGAGATAAAGAGAGGAGGCGAAGATCTGGGATGTGAACAGTTATTACTATGACATTACCATTTTTCTAATATGGGGAAGACTCTAGGAAGATCAGATTTTTAAGAGAGAGGATCAGGAGTTCAATTTTGGGCATATTGCCTTTGTCCACTAGCTGTCCAGGAAGAAATGCCAAATAAGCAATCTATTTACAAGTCTGGAGCTCAGGCTAGAAGTCCAGGCTGCAGGTGTAAAATTGTAGGCAAAGACCAGAAGACTCTGTCTCTCCAGGCTTACACTTATACTTCCACTTAAGATTCTTCAGGACTAGGAAAACTACATATTGTCCCTCAAATGTGCCAAACACTGTTCTATTCATTTGCTTTTGCTTGAATCCCTCTTCCTGCCAAAAACTTTCTTGCTCATTCCTTAAAACTAGCCCTTCTTTAAAATCCCAGATGGAGTTCTATCTTCACCACAAGCCCTTCTTACAAGTGGAACCTTCAGCTGCTTGCTTCTCGTCTACATTTCTCATTGTCAGAGCCCCTTCACTTAGCACACTTTTTACCATGAATGCCTCCTCTATAATTTATCACCTTGACCATATTTTAGTTATTTGTTACATATCTGATATCTCATTAAGCTGTAAGATCCTTGAGGATAGGGACTCCTGAAACTTATTCATCTTTATATTTCCGGATCCCAGCACCATGTTTAACACGGAGAAATTACTCCGTAAATATTTCTGAAGGAATGTGGGTGTACTATGTATTGACCTCTATTTTAGGCAATCTTCCATTTCAGCAAAACACAATGGATCCAAAACTGAATTAATTATTTATTTTCAGCAAAACTGAGCGTGTGGCACTGCCATTTGTCTGTCACTAACCCTTTGACTGTGTGGATCACAAAAAACTGTGGAAAATTCTGAAAGAGATGGGAATACCAGACCCCCTGAACTGCCTCTTGAGAAACCTATATGCAGGTCAGGAAGCAACAGTTAGAACTGGACATGGAACAACAGACTGGTTCCAAACAGGAAAAGGAGTATGTCAAGGCTGTATATTGTCACCTTGCTTATTTAACTTATAAGCAGAGTACATCATGAGAAATGCTGGGCTGGAAGAAGCACAGCTGGAATCAAGATTGCTGGGAGAAATATCAATAACCTCAGATATGCAGATGACACTACCCTTATGGCAGAAAGCAAAGAGGAACTAAAAAGCCTCTTGATGAAAGTGAAAGAGGAGAGTGAAAAAGTGGCTTAAAGCTCAACATTCAGGAAACGAAGATCATGGCATCTGATCCCATCACTTCATGGGAAATATATGTGAAAAAAGTGGAAAGAGTGTCAGGCTTTATTTTTTTTGGCTCCAATATCACTGCAGATGGTGACTGCAGCCATGAATTAAAAGACACTTACTCCTTGGAAGAAAAGTTATGACCAACCTAGATAGCATATTCAAAAGAAGAGACATTACTTTGCTGACTAAGGTCTGTCTAGTCAAGGCTATGGTTTTTCCTGTGGTCATGTATGGATGTGAGAGTTGGACTATGAAGAAGGCTGAGTGCCGAAGAATTGATGCTTTTGAACTGTGGTGTTGGAGAAGACTCTTTAGAGTCCCTTGGACTGCAAGGAGATCCAACCAGTCCGTTCTAAAGGAGATCAGCCCTGGGTGTTCTTTGGAAGGAGTGATGCTAAAACTGAAACTCCAGTAGTTTGGCCACCTCATGCAAAGAGTTGACTCACTGGAAAAGACTCTGATGCTGGGAGGGATTGGGGGCAGGAGCAGAAGGGGACAACAGAGGATGAGATGGCTGGATGGCATCACTGACTCTATGGGCGTGAGTCTGAGTGGACTCCAGGAGTTGGTGATGGACAGGGAGGCCTGGTGTGCTGCGATTCATGGGGTTGCAGAGTCGGACACGACTGAGCGACTGAACTGAACTGAATGCTTGAAAGTCCTGTCACCTTTTTCACTAGTCTCTCTCCTGCACTCGGTCTAGGCAATACTAAGCCTTTTCAAGTCTCCTTCATAAACCTGTCTTCAGTTCTCCCATGCTCATCCCCACTGCCACTCTCTTCTAGACCACTATCTCACCATCTCATTTGGGCTACTTTTAAAGACTTCTTTTGCTCTTCTCTGATACCTCCACTCTGAAACCTGAATGATATTTCTGATGTGGGAAATATATCCTAAACCCTACTGCATGATACTCTTTAATGATTCCCATGATCTTCAAGTAAAATCCAAACTTCTTAATATGGCATCAAAGAAAAATTTCCTACTGAACTATTTACACTTGCTAGGGGCATTGTGCCTTCTCCTGCTCCCTGGCTTTTGCATATGCTACAAAACCAAAGCAAACAAACAAAAAGGAAATAATTGGCTTCTCTTTGCCTAGGCAAGATCTACTCTTTTTCTGTGTCTCATCTTAGACGCCAGTTTCTCCTGGAAAATTTTCCCTGATTACTCAAAACTGAGTTAGGAACATTGTCTATGAGTTTCCACAGCATCTCCTGCTTAAGTTTGGGTAGCACTTATCACACTTACATTGGAATTGCTTGGGTTGTGTTTTTCTTGTATTGTGGTGGTGAGTGTATATGTAACTACATGATAGATGTTCAGTAAGCATTAATTGTTTCATGTAAAAACAATCATAGAATTTAATTAATCTGCAGATACTGAGGGTTAACTATAGCTTTCATTAGCAGCCTTAACTCTCAGCCCTCCTACATAGAGCTTTTCTTCTGCTGAGAACTAAGACCAATAAAACGTATGAAAATCCACGTACATGCACATTGAGACATGGGGAGAACATTGGTACATCTTCTCAAGGCAACATTCTCATTTTACAGATGTGAAAACTAAAGCCTTAAAAGTGTCAGTGACTTATCCAGGGCTTATCCAGGATGTTTAGCAGAACTCAAATGGAAATATCAGTCTCCTGACCCCTCTTGTCACTGTCTGCCCATGCGGTTGTGTGAGTCTCTTCTGGAAGGTCATAGCAGAGCTGACTAAAGAGTCTACCTACTGACTCACTGTTGAGTCACAAGATCTTGATGATTTGAGAGGACTGGAAGGCTGAATGTGTCTTTTCTTGTGGGTATTAGTTTCTCTTCTGGTGAGACCATGCTGGCACCTCGGCTAAGGCATCCTACTGAGCTGAGCAGTGNACTACATGATAGATGTTCAGTAAGCATTAATTGTTTCATGTAAAAACAATCATAGAATTTAATTAATCTTCAAATACTGAGGGTTAACTATAGCTTTCATTAGCAGCCTTAACTCTCAGTCCTCCTACATAGAGCTTTTCTTCTGCTGAGAACTAAGACCAATAAAACATATGAAAATCCACGTACATGCACATTGAGACATGGGGAGAACATTGGTACATCTTATCGAGGCAACATTCTCATTTTACAGATGTGAAAACTAAAGCCTTAAAAGTGTCAGTGACTTATCCAGGGCTTATCCAGGATGTTTAGCAGAACTCAAATGGAAATGTCAGTCTCCTGACCCCTCTTGTCATTGTCTGCCCATGCGGTTGTGTGAGTCTCTTCTGGAAGGTCATAGCAGAGCTGACTAACGAAGTCTGCCTACTGCCTCACTGTTGAGTCACAAGACCTTGATGATTTGAGAGGACTGGAAGGCTGAATGTGTCTTTTCTTGTAGGTATTAGTTTCTCNGTCAGTCTCCTGACCCCTCTTGTCATTGTCTGCCCATGCGGTTGTGTGAGTCTCTTCTGGAAGGTCATAGCAGAGCTGACTAACGAAGTCTGCCTACTGCCTCACTGTTGAGTCACAAGACCTTGATGATTTGAGAGGACTGGAAGGCTGAATGTGTCTTTTCTTGTAGGTATTAGTTTCTCTTCTGGTGAGACCATGCTGGCACCTCGGCTAAGGCATCCTACTGAGCTGAGCAGTGGGGAAGCACAGAGCTCGAAGTGCTCACCATCATCCCTGCCAATGGGGCTATGTTTGTATCAGCCTCAGAGTTTTGCACTTTCTTCTGTTACGTAACAGAGCAGATAGCCCACACATGCCTGCACGCTCAGTTGCTCAGTTGTGTCTGTTTTTTTGCGACCCTTTGGACTATAGCCCACCAGGCTCCCCTTGTCCATGAGATTTTTCAGGCAAAACCTGAAGTGGGTTGCCATTTCTTCCTCTGGGGATCTTCCTGATCCAGGAATTGAACCCATATCTCCTGCATTTCAGGCCAATTTTTAACCTGCTAGGCCATCAGGGAAGTACCAGATATACCATACTTTATATAAAAATTGGATGATTTAAAAGAGATTATTGGAAAGGAAAGCCTATTTTCAGGCATTCTATATAACCTAGAAGACTGTTGTTCAAAGAAGTCTATAAATAAAACAGTAAAAGCAATGCTTGGGCCAGAAGTCTTTTAATCCTTTTTTCCATCTCTTGAGATTTTATGAGTACATTGTTAGTGTCCCTGGAGGAGAGCATGGCAACCCACTCCAGTATTCTTGCCTGGAGAATCCCCATGGACAGAGGAGCCTGGCAGGATATAGAGTCGGACATGACTGAGTGACTAACACATACACATTGTTAGTGTAAATTATCACATGTCAATTTCTCTGCTTTTAGTGAGCCTGGATTCTTACTGGCACATTGGGATCAGGATAAGTTGAGCATTTCCTGCCTGCCAGGTACTTCATGTACATTAATATCACCCTCTTGATATTACCAAGAGGTGTTAGCCTCCTTTCATAGATGAAGCTGCTAAGGTTCAGAGAGATTATACAGCTTTGCTAAGATGAAGCTAGTGGTTCTTGGACCACACTGAGTATCAAGGATCTAGGTCATTGCTGACCTTGAAGTCAAGTTCCAGTGGAGTGGTGGGAAATGAGAGCCTTGAAGCAGAGTGGAGAGAGAAGGGGAGTTTAGGGTATAAAGACTGAAAATGTAGACCATTGTCAAAAAACTCAAAAGGTCTCTCTTTTTTCTCACTCTCCTTCCCCTCTCCCTTTTCCTGATCCCCTTCTTCTTCCCACCCCTGCCTACATTCGTGTGTATTTGCATTAGGCATGGCTGCATAAATTCATCCTCCTGGTCATAGTCCCATGGGATGATTGCTATGATCTTGAGGGAATTTCAGATCTGCCCTGCACTGTTCCAATGGATCAGTCCTTGGGCTAAATCCTGGAGTGACCTTGGTACTAGAGAGGCAGAATATATGACCTTCAAGCGGCCATGACCCTTTTGTGCTTGCCACACTGCTGAAGGCATCACACGGCCTCTCAACAGACTGCTACTCATGACGTTCCATTCCAGAGGCCCTCTGGGCATAGTTGTTTTGTTATGGGATATTTTCTGGAAAATAGCATATATAAATGTGACATGTGTAAATTGTACATTGCTTATTACGAGATATCTTATGGGCTTTGTTTTTCTTTTAAGGCACATTATACTACTCACATGTTCCCAGGGTTACCAGAACTCTGGTGTCAGACTGCTTAGGTTCAAAATCCAGCTCTAACATTTATTAGCTGTGTTGCTGCTGCGGCTGCTGCTAAATCGCTTCAGTCGTGTCTGACTCTGTGTGACCCCATAGACGGCAGCCCACCAGGCTCCCCCGTCCCTGGGATTCTCCAGTCAAGAACACTGGAGCGGGTTGCCATTTCCTTCTCCAATGCATAGAAGTGAAAAGTGAAAATGAAGTCGCTCAGTCGTGTCCGACTCTTAGCGACCCCATGGACTGCAGCCTAGCAGGCTCCTCTGTCCATGGGACTTTCCAGGCAAGAGTACTGGAGTGGGGTGCCTTTGCCTTCTCCGATTAGCTGTGTTACCTTGAGCAAATTACATAATTCCCTTAAATTGTTGTTGCCTCACCCCGAAGGGCTAAAAGTACTCAACAGATTATCATAGTAAGTGAAGTAAGTCAGAAGAGAAAGACAAATACCTTGTGATATCTCTCACATGTGGAATCTAAAATATGACACAAATGAGCTTATCTAAGACACAGACTCACAGACGTAAAGAACAGACTTGTGGGTTTCAAGAAAGGGTAGAGGTGGGATGGATTGGAAATGTGGGATTAGTGGATGCAAACTCTTATGTATCGAATGGATAAACAGCAAAGTCCCACTGTATAGCGCAGGTAACTATATTCAATAGCCTGTGATGAAACATAATGGAAAAGAATGCAAAAATTAGTATATATGTGTGTGTGTATGACTTAATCACTTTGCTCTACCACAGAGATAAACACAATATTGTAAATCAACTATGCTTGAGTAAAATAACTTTTTTAATAATATAGATCTCCAGATTCTTTAACAAATGTTCTGGGGTCCGATGACTGATTAACAGAGGAAATATTTAGGGTTATGAAGTTCAGAATACTTTTGCAGCAGCAGCCTGGGGTGGGAAGGGGCAGCCCAAGCTCCACAAGCAGGACCATGCAGAGAAACAGCGCTTGAGGGCCGCTTCTTGACATGTGATCTCCGCATCCTCGCCCATGTTTCCGCCCATCCCTGATGCTTCTGATCTAGTACCTGCCTGTACTCCGGGGTCTCTGGGTCCTCATTCTGGTTGTCCTCTGACCTCACCTCTTTTGAGCTTGGCCACATCTAACTCACTTAAACCCTCTAAAGACCAATGTATCCCTGGAAAAATCATATAGGATCAACAAAGAATTGCTATACATTAGAGTTCACTTTCCTGCATTGGAGAAGGAAATGGCAACCCACTCCAGTGTTCTTGCCTGGAGAATCTCAGGGACGGGGGAGCCTGGTGGGCTGCCGTCTATGGGGTCGCACAGAGTCAGACACGACTGAAGCGACTTAGCAGCAGCAGCAGCAGCAGCAGGGTTCATTTAAATATCTGTCTTGATGAACTTGGGAAAGGATGGCAATGACTTTCACTTCATGAGCTCACTCCAAATCATGGAAACATTTACCAATGCCTAGAATGTTGTGATGACAGTCGTCTGTGTGGCACGTTACCTTACAGGGAAGAGTACAGAAGAAAAGATTGCAGACTGCAACTCATTAGAAATGCTTACTAGGCTCATATCTGCTTACTTTGGACTAGCTCTGAAAGGCTTGGTGTTCAGTTGCTCAGTCATGTCCGACTCTTTGTGACCCCCATGAACTGCAGCACGCCAGGCTTCCCTGTCCTTCAGTATCTCCTGGAGATTGCTCAAACTCCTATCCATTCAGTCGGTGATGCCATCCAACCATCTCATCCTCTGTCAGCACCTGCTCTTCTTGCCCTCAGGGTTTCCAAGCATTAGGTTCTTTTCCAATGAGCTGGCTCTTCACATCAGGTGGCCAAGGTATCACAGCTTCAGCATCAGTTCTTCTAATGAAGACTCAGGGTTGATCTCCTTTAGGTTTGACTGCTTTGATCTCCTTGCTGTCCAGGGGACCCTCAAGGGTCTTCTCCAGCACCACAGTTTGAAAACATCAATTTTTCAGCACTCAGCCTTATTTATGGTCCCACTCTCACATCCACACAAGCTTTGACTATACAGACCTTTGTCAGGAAATTGGTGTCTCTGCTTTTTAATACACTGACTAGGTTTGTCATAGCTTTTCTTGTAAGGAGCAAGTGTCTTTTAATTTCATGGCTGTAGTCACTGTCTGCAGTGATTTTGGAGCCCAAGAAAATCAAATCTGCCACTGTTTCCATTGTTTCCCTATTTGCCATGAAGAGATGGGGCCAGATGCCATGATCTTAGCATTTTCGGAGCTTATTTTGTAGATGGGCCCTTGAAGATTTAGTTTTTCTCTGATTCCCAAGTGATAAACTTTATACTCTCCACCGTATTTAGAGAATGTAAGAAGTTCCAAAGAGAAGAAGAAGGGTGTTATAATTTGCTGAAGGCTTACTGTGTCCTACACACTTTCATGGACATGACCTTTTTTTAAGTATTAAAAAAAAAAATGTGTGTTGGGGGAAATGATTTGCCCTGACTCTAAAGCAGAGCCTGCTGGCAAGGATCAAATGTCCCAGCTATTGGAAGAAAAGGAGCTAAGGGTCAGGGAGCCTGCAGGCCCTGCTATTTTTAGTGTCACATCCTCAGAGTTAAGTGTCAGAGAAACAGAAAGGCGACACCAAATAACGAGAGAGGAAGAAGTGGGAAACCCATTAATATATTTTTTAAAGTTAACAACTTTAATATTTCCTACTGNAATGTCCCAGCTATTGGAAGAAAAGGAGCTAAGGGTCAGGGAGCCTGCAGGCCCTGCTATTTTTAGTGTCACATCCTCAGAGTTAAGTGTCAGAGAAACAGAAAGGCGACACCAAATAACGAGAGAGGAAGAAGTGGGAAACCCATTAATATATTTTTTAAAGTTAACAACTTTAATATTTCCTACTGTGGCACAGTGCCTTGAGAGCCAAAACTCTGCCTTGAATAGAAAATGAAGCCCCATCACCCAGTTCCTTGCTCTGATGAGTAACCCTGAAATACCCATAGGCAGACACATTATCATGAGTGAGAGCACATTGTAATATTACAAGATACCATCTAGGACTCTTGGGACTCAGATCTAGCTTTAGGTTCTACAACTTTCTGATTGAAAAATAGCAGGTAAATCCTAAACCCTCTAACTCCTTTTTCTTTTCTCAAAAAATGAGAAACTGTAGCTCCGTTATATACTTTAAAGATTGTAATCATTCTGTGCTAAAAGTGCTGGGAGCTTCCTCAAACACTCTTGGCACCTAGAACATGAAAATCTGCTATTCTGACCAGTTTACTCAACACTTGTTCTCTTGTACCACCACCCCAAACACACACATACACACGTGTTTACACACACATGCTTGCACACACACAATCATGTACACACACACATGTATTTCCAGCAGCCCACTGGAAAGCGCTCACATGAACCTAGGAATGAATCCAGTCAGGTACCATACAGTGTTCCCAGGGGCTGCTGCTTCCTGTGTCCCTGTGAACTAATGAATATGGTTAATCATCTCTCTACTTCAAGTCCAGAAGGAAAAAATAACACATAATATTAATAACATCGTTTCAAGATCCAGGATGAAGTCCTCCAGATGTAACAACTGAAGCACAGAGCAAGAGAATTTGGAAGTCCCTGACTTGGGCCATTTTCTTATATAAATATCTTAATCTTCCCAGGAAACAGTTTAAAACTTCTTAATCTAGAAGAAGAGGGTTTAGGAAAGAAAAGCTCTAGCATCCCTTTTAGTGCTAACATTTTGTATTCAATGATCTTCACTCATTCGTTCATCTAATATTTACTGAGTGCCTACCATATGCCTGGGCTTCCCTCATAGCTCAGTCAGTAAAGAATCTGCCTGTGATGCAGGAGACCTGGGTTCTGTTCCTGGGTAGGGAAGATCCCCTGGAGAAGGAAATGGCAACCCACTCCAGTGTTCTTGCCTGAGAAATCCAATGGACAGAGGAGCCTGGCAGGTTACAGTCCATGGGGTTGCAAGAGTCAAACTTGACTTAGCAACTGAACCACACCACCACGTTATGCCTGTTCTAGGCACCCAGGGTACATCAAAAAACAAAACAGGGTAAGAATCCCTGCCATGTGGAGCTTATGTTCTGGTGAGAAGAGAGAGAAAACCAGCAATAAATATAATACTCAATAAATTGTGCTATATAGAAAGGGTGGTCGATATTGAAGGAGGGGAATCCAAACAAGAGAAGAGCTTGGCAGTGCAGAAGAGTGGCAGGATGCAATTTCAAAGGCCTCATTTTAAAAGATGATGTTTCAGCAAATACTTGCAAAAGTAGGACATTCAGCCATATGGATATCTGAGAGAAGAGCATTCTGGGGAGAGGTTTCAGCCCATTCAAAGCCCTAAGGCAGGAACATGCCTGTGTGTTCAAAGAACAACAAGGACATATGGGAATTTGAGCTTTTATCTGAGTGAGATAGAGTCATTGGAGAGTTTTGAACAGACAGTGACATGATATGACTTACACTTTAAAGGGGGTCGTTATGACTGTTTGTGAAATGTAGGTGGTTGGGAAAGACAGGAATGGAAGCATGGAGGCCCATAGGAGGCAGCTGAAGTATCCCAGTGAGAGATGTCTCAGCCAAGAGTAGTAGCAGGAGATGGGAAGAAGTGGTTGGAGTCATGACATATTTTGAAAGTAACGACAACAGTCCTGATGAATTAGATGTGGGTCTGAGAGAAGAGCAGAATCAAGAATGGTTTCAAGATTTCTAAACTGAACAAACTTAAGGGCGGAGGTGTCATAACCCGAGATGGGGAGAGAGCCTGGAAGTTGTATAAGTTTGACTGAGCGTCAGGGGTAGAGTGGAGCTCATAGGTTCAGCTTCAGATGTGCTAAATTGACATGTCTACTAGACACTCAAGTGGGGGTGTCAAGGGCAATAGTATTTGAATCTGGAGTTCAGGAAGGAGGTATAGTTTGGAGATAAAACAGTTCTAAGTCTTGAGCTGAGAACCCCATAGATGTTATATCCCGAGGGCTCAGTGTACTTCCTCCTGAGGATTTTATACCTGAAGGGTTTACAGTTGCCACTGACGCCATTGTCGCCACCATGACTAAACTTCTGCTAGACTAAAAGTACTTTGTGAAGTTTTCTGGGCATCCGGGTGTCCCTGTGTGCTTGGTCTGCCCAGATGCACACCGGATACCTGCACATCACTCTGATTATCGTTCCACTAGAATGGATGATGGCACACAGCCCAGTGCTGCTATGCTCTGACATTACAAGACAAAAAGGCATGGTAGGTATTAAAGCAGTTCCTTGGGGTTGCAGAAATGTCACTTCATCTTTTGTAGTTATCAGTTCTACTTTTATCACCCACCTTTCCTGATCCCCAAAAGGCAACCTCAGTCAACTTAAAGTAGATTCAGCCACTTTGAGTTTATAGTCGGTAAATCATGAATTTTTCTTATCTTTTCTTCTACCAGGTTGGTTTGTAAGTTCTAGAATGCATATTCAGGTGAGGATGGAGATAAGTGTCTGGTGAATCTGTAAACATGCAGGGATGTACCCCTCCCTGAGTGTCAGAGATGGACGCAAGGTCTCCCGCTCTGAGCACAGGGCTCTGCTCGGCTGACAGTGGAAAGCTTTAGAAGCACCTGTTAACTCTGCCAGTTAAAGTTAAAAAGAAAATTCGAAGGAGAACTTTCCATTCATATAGAGTTTTAAAATATTCTCTGTCAGACCTAAAATTACTTGTTAAATGACCAAACAAACACACTGTGTCTTGAGCACAAATCACTAATGAAAGGCAGGAATGTAGCCTGTAAGAGATGCTGCACAGGGTAGGGAGCCCCCAGTGTGTCCTGGTGCCATGCAGCCCAGTTCGGTGAGCTTTCTGTAGTGTGTGTCTTCCCATGGACTCCTGCAATTCACTCTTGGTGCTATATTTCTTCTGTTCTTAATGTGCAAAGACAATTGTTTTCCTAAACTCCTATTATTTATACCAAGTTTATAGAAGCTTAATAGCCAGAAAGTAGCTTCTTTTCTTTTCTTTCGTATTTTTGGTATGACTACTGTTCCTGGTGCAGTAGAAATCATGGTGTAGTTCAAAGGAACGAGATGAGGAAGGGTACTACAGAGAGGGGTAAAGCTGAGGGATTTTGGAGACAAAATCATGAATATTCCCAATATTATTCAGCCACAGAATCTCTGGGGATCTGTGCTGTGAGTCCAGCTCAGCCTCCTTCAATTCCAGGCTCTAAGTTCAACTGCATGTTAGGACCTGGGCTTTGCAAGCCTGAGAAACAAGACGTGGAATCCATCAGAGAATGAGCCCAATGCTAAAGCATCAGCCTGGCTCCCATTACCAGCTTCCAGGAACCCAAGCAGCACATCCCCTTCAAAGTTTGTATTTTCTCTGTCTGTAAGACAGATGTGTATCTCTCAAACACATATACATATATTGTGGAGACTGGGAGGAGAAGGGAAGGAGGTAGAGATCAGAGATGTTGTAAGAGCCCCACGTTGGGAATCAAAGGACCTCAGATCAAGCCCTGCCACCCCTGTGTGATTCTGTGCTGTTCATTTAGCCCCTATGTTCCTCAGCACCCTTTTCTGGAAGGTGAAGAGGAATAGTAGTTTCATCTACCTGTTTAGGTGTTCAGGCATAATTTCAAAATGAAAAAGAATGATATCGTCAAGAAAATCTACACACAATAATGCTGGAGAGGATGTGGAGAAAAGGCAACCCTATTGCACTGTTGGTGGGAATATGAATCGGTACAGCCACTATGGAAAACAGTATGGAGACTCTAACAAGCTAGGAACAGAACTACCAAATGACCCAGCAAGGGCTTCCCACGTGGTATGACTGGTAGAGACCCTGTTTGCCAATGCAGGTGACGATCCCTGGCTCAAGACAATCCCCTGGAGAAGGGAATGGCTATCCACTCCAGTATTCTTGCCTGGAAAACCCCATGGACAGAGGAGTCTAGAGGGCTACAGTCCATAGGGTCACAAAGAATCACACACTGCTGAAGCAACTTAGCACACACGCACGCACATGACCCAGCAATCCCACTACTGGACATGTACCCCCAGAAAACCGCAATTCAAAAAGTCACCTGTACCCTAACGTTCATTGCAGCACTATTTAGAATAGCCGGGACACAGACGCAACCTAGATATCCATCAACAGATGAATGGATAAAGACATTTTGGTACATGCACACAATGGATATTACTTAGTCCTAAAAAAGGAATGAATTTAAGTCAGTTGTAATGAGGTGAATGAACCTAGAGCCTGTTACACAGAGTGAAGTAAGTCAGAAAGAGAAAAAACAAATATCATATATTAATGCAGATATATGGAATCTAGAAAAATAGTACTGATGAAACTATTTACAGAGAAGAAGTGGAAATATAGACATAGAGGGTGGGCTAGTGGACACAGTGGAGGAAGGACAAACTGAGAAAGCAGCATTGACGTATACACCCGATCGTGCAAAACAATTAACTAGAGGGAAGCTGCTGCGTAAGACAGGAGGCCCAGCACAGCACTCTGTGATGACCTAGAGGGGTGGAGTAACGGGGGGCTCTAGAGAAAAGGGGTACACACACACACACACACACACACATATATGATTATGACCGACCCACACTGATGTACAGCAGGGGTCACCACAACTCTACAAAGCAACTACCCTCCAACATGAAATTAAAAGACGCTTACTCCTTGGAAGGAAAGTTATGACCAACCTAGATAGCATATTCAAAAGCAGAGACATTACTTTGCCAACAAAGGTCCGTCTAGTCAAGGCTATGGTTTTCCAGTGGTCATGTATGGATGTGAGAGTTGGACTGTGATGAAGTCTGAGTGCTGAAGAATTGATGCTTTTGAACTGTGGTGTTGGAGAGGACCCTTGAGAGTCCCTTGGACTGCAAGGAGATCCAACCAGTCCATTCTGAAGGAGATCAGCCCTGGGATTTCTTCAGAAGGAATGATGCTGAAGCTGAAACTCCGGTACTTTGGCCGCCTCATGCAAAGAGTTGAGTCATTGGAAAAGGCTCTGATGCTGGGAGGGATTGGGGGCAGGAGGAGAAGGGGACGACAGAGGATGAGATGGTTGGATGGCATCACTGACTCAATGGGTGTGAGTCTGAGTGAACTCCGGGAGTTGGTGACGGACAGGGAGGCCTGGTGTGCTGCGATTCATGGGGTTGTCGAGAGTCAGACACGACTGAGTGACTGAACTGACTGACTGACTGACTGGAGTGTCTCTTTTCCTGAACTCAGCACATGCAAACAGGAATACGGCCAAGGAATGCCACTCTAGCCGCACCCTGAAGTGCTAAAAAGCAGTTTCAAGTGCATGGTAGAAACTGGCGGCACAGCCTTGACTGTTCTGACTGAATGGTGCTTCCCCAAATCTCCTATTTGCTGAATAAATTCTTTTTGCTTAAAAGATGCCTCAGACAAATAGGGGGTGTCATTTTGCGACATAATGATTCAGAAAACACCCCAGAAAGGACTTGCAAGTAACTGCTCTTGAGTGACTCGATCTCTAAGAATTGCTGGGGATGAACCATGATCAAATTAAATGGCAGACCTGAGTGTATCCACTCTCTCTATAAACTACATTTATTACCTTACAAAAGTGACATTTTCCTTGATGGGTGAAGCAGTAACCTTCTAAAGAAATAATTGTCCGTAACATTGTTAGTCACTGGCATGCGAAGTCATTCTCAGGCATTAAACTCGAATGATGTCTTTGACGATGATTATCATCATAAAAAGATGGACTGGGCTTTTCAGTAGGGAGGGGTTTGTGGGGAGAGAAGGAGAAAAGGCACTTGCCATGATGCTCCTGTTACAAGAATTGAGACTGGAGTCAGATCATGATGGTTACAATGTATGGAGACTTCTGTTTCCTCCTGTTGAAATGGGGACCAAGGAATGCTCCTCCTTCCCTGGGGAAGGAATGATACTGAGCCTACTTTTACTATGGGGGACTTGGCATGAGAAAAACATTAACAACAAATACAGATCAAGCTATACAATGTGCTTCTCTGTTACTCTTCATCTCACTGTAGAAACACAAACAAGGGTAAGCAAGTAAACAATGCTATTAACATTTGTGTAGCAGTTGAACTTTACAGAGTCTTTTCACATGAACTGACCCACTAGGGCTCCCAGTAGCCTTGTGAGTTAGCAATTACCGTTCACATTTTATAAATTAAAAAACTGAAGCTCAGAGAAGGGCACTGAATCCAGTATTTGGTAAAATGACAGGCTTATGAAACATTGGGTCTAGATGGCACCTTATAAATAATCTATTTGAAACTCTAGTTCAAGTCATTTTCATTTAACTTGATTTCATTGGAATTCTAACCACCTGGGCCTCCCAAGCACCACTGGTGATAAAGAATCTGCCTGCCAATGGAGACACAAGAGAGGCCAGTTCGATCCCTGGATCAGGAAGATCCCCTGGAGACAGAAATGACAACTCACTCCAGTATTTTTGCCTGGAGAATTGCGTGGACAAAGGAGCCTGGAGAGCTACAGTCCATGGGGTCGCAAAGAGTCAGACATGACTGAGTGTGTGTGTGCACACACATACCCCCAGTCACACCCTAGACGTAAAAGTAGAATTTCTGTCTGGTTTCTGTCCTTGAAGAGGCTACCTCCTTGCAGGGGAGATAGCCTGGTAAACAAATAATTCCCCCACTGTGAAGTAAGTGACACCCAGAAGAGGCACGTGTGATGCACTGGGCAGGAGTCATCATTCTTCCTGGAAGGAAGAGGAATAGGGAAGGCAACGGCAAACCCACTGCAGTTCTTTTGCCTGGAAAATCCCATGGATGGAGAGGCCTGGTAGGCTGCAGTCCATGGGGTGGCTAAGAGTCAGACACGACTGAGCGACTTCACTTTTCACGTTCATGCATTGGAGAAGGAAATGGCGACCCACTCCAATGTTCTTGCCTGGATAATCCCAGAGATGGTAGAACCTGGTGGGCTGCTGTCTAGGGTCGCACAGAGTCGGACACGACTGAAGCGACTTAGCAGCAGCAGCAGCAGGAGCATGAGGAGGAGGATTCCTTCTGGAGGACCAGGAGAGGATGGCAACTGGGCAACAGGACAGGGCCCTGAGGAAACAGGGAGCCGCAGGACCAAAGGGCAAAGAGACGCTTACAGAAGATGGGCAGTTCTTTGCAGTGGAGCATAGTTTTGTAGGAAAAGGGGCTCAAGAGTAAGTTGGGAAGAGAAATTAGCATCATAATCTGAAGTTTTAAGGACCATGTTAAGTAAGTCAGATTTCTTCTATGAGAAATAAGGATCCACCAAAGATTTTTACACACTACTTAGTAATATTGATAATAATAGTGATGATGCTAGTGATTACAGATAATATATGTTGGGGTTTCCCAGGTGGCACAGTTAGTAAAGAGTCCTCCTGCCAATGCAAGAGACATGGGTTTGATCCTTGGATGAGGAAGACCCTCTGGAGGAGGAAATGGCAACCCACTCCAGTATTCTTGCCTGGAAAATTCCATGGACAGAGAAGCCTGGCAGGCCACAGTCGATGGGTTCGCAGAGTCAGACAGGACTGAGAGTACACACAAACATGCGTGCACACACTTATACACCAAATATTTGTTAAGTGTTTACCGCAAGCCAGGTCCTTGGCTAGGCTCTACAGGCAGTGCCTTAGCTAATCTTCTCAAAAACACTTTGAACTGCAAACTTTCCTGGTGATCCAGTGGTTAAGACTTTGCCTTTCACCCCAGCAGGTTCAGATTTGATCCCTGGACAGGGAACTAACAGTGCACATGCCTCCAGCCAAAAAACCAAACCATAAAACAGAAGCAATGTTGTAACAAATTCATTAGACGTTAAAAATGGTCAACATAAAAACCTAAAAAAAAAATCCAACCAACCAAAAGCTTTGTTAAAATCCCCATTCCTATGGCTTAGGGAGCTGAAGTAGCCTCTTGTGATAAAGCCAAGATCTCCAGCTGTGACAGGCTCAGATGGCTGCATTTGTTTGAAGGATCACTAACAGTGGTATAGAAAGTGAGTTTTAATGGAGAAGGGGTTATTCTGCTCAGAAAAGGATGACTAGACCCTGAGGGATGCTCTTGATTTCTGAGCTGAAGAGGGAAATGCCCATTTCCTTCAGTGCTTTCTTTATTTCCTAGGAAGCCAGAGGAAGGGTGGGGCCCTGGTTAACCAGGCCATTTCACTTCCCCTCTTCCCTGGCTGGTCCCCACTATCCCCTGCAGCTGACTATTCCAAACATTTGCACTCATCATCAGTGACATTCTGAAACCCATCACTATTGGTTCAAATAGTGAACCAATTAGTCAGATCATGGCTATTCATTGTAGGAGGTGGACAACAAGTAGCCTGCGGAGGTACCTGCTGTCCCAAGCAGGTTAGGGAAGGCAGGATGAGCAGAGATCACCTCCATCAGCATCTCACAATGCTGTCTCCAGAAGATACTCAGATGCCAGGACAATTAAATGTGGGGAAAGTAATTGTGAATGTACTTGTTAAAGAGATGAAAATGGCTAAACTGTAAATCAGTTTATTTAAGTGCATTTTTTTGATAGCAGCGTATAGGCATATCATTAGCTTGTAAATGTGTCTAATAAGCCTGTCTTCACTAATATGCCAAAAAGAGCCTAATTAACTTTTTTTTCCCCTCCAGTTAGACAGTAGTGTGAGGATCCCTGATCGCATTTCCACACTATCTTTTTAGCATCAGCAAAGCGGCACTAAAACAGCCCCTGTGACATCTATAAAAATGCTAGTTTATAATTAGGACGATCTTGGCTTGAACAATAATGTTGCAATTTGTGGTGATGGCTTCTGTTTCTCTTTAATTTTAATGTATTAGCCTACAAAGCTCTAGAGATTTCTAGGCAGACTAGCCTGTTTCCGTTCCCCAAATTGCTGGCATTATAACACTTTAGGTTAAGCAAGGAGAAGCAGCTGCAATTCGGTAGGTTTTTTACTTTTCTAATGATTGCCAGGGCAGAAGGAATACTGACAAGAAAAGACAAGTGTAACAGCATCCACTTATTCGTTAACTCATTGTCTGAATGTGAGGACTGTGTTTTAGAGACGATGCTGGTGAGAACCAGGTCATAAAAACCCCAAACAACAGAATTCTGGTGTTTCCCAATGTTCTCTGATGCAGGAATTCTTAGTTTCTTTTCATCAGACTCCTGGAGTACTGCAAATATCTGCCATGGATTCTGAAAAATAAATTCAGGAAGGCTGATCATTTTTGCCCTTTTGTCCTTCCTGACTTCATATTGAAACAAAACGCCAGTACCACCGTTAGAACCACATCACTGCTGCCTTCCATGTCTCTTTGTCACATCTAGAATTGAATTCCCCATTTTTGCTTAAAGCTAGAGCTTTTTCTACTAGGAGAGAGTAGCCCATGAATAGGTTTCATTCAGGAAATCTGTGAATATCCTGAAACAGGTACTCCATCAAAACTGTCTGTGAGAGCTGAATTCTACCAAAAATTTAGAGAAGAGCTGACACCTATCCTACTCAAACTCTTCCAGAAAATTGCAGAGGAAGGTAAACTTCCAAACACATTCTATGAGGCCACCATCACTCTAATACCAAAACCTGACAAAGATGCCACAAAAAAGAAAACTACAGGCCAATATCACTGGTGAATATGGATGCAAAAATCCTCAACAAAATTCTAGCAATCAGAATCCAACAACACACAAAAACAAATAAGTCATGGGCTTGCAATATTTGGCATAGGGAATATAGTCAATAGAATTGCAATAACTTTGTGTGGTGGCAGACCATTATTAGATTTAATGTGATCAGTTCATAATGTATATAAATGTTGAATCACTATGTTGTACACTTGAAATGAATATAATATTGTTATATCAACTATACTCCAATAAAAAATTATAAAGCTTGAAAAAAAAAAACTGTCTGTGAGAACTTTTATCTATACCAAACTTGGGTTTCACCACTGAAAAATCTGATCAGGAGTTCTTGAGTAGGATTAGGTAATCTGTATTTTTTAAAAAGCACCACCAAATAATTTTGATCATGTACCTTGAACTAAGAAGAATGTTCCCAAATTTCATCACAGCCTCAAATCACTTTGTGGCTCCAAGAAGTTTAAGAATTATTGGCCTAAAGTCTGGCATTCTGGGCTTCCCTGGTGGCTCAGACAGTAAAGAATCCACCTGCAATGCAGAAGACCTGGATTCAACCCCTGGGTGGGAAGATCCCCTGGAGAAGGGAACCACTCCAGTAGAATAGTCTGGAGAATCCCATGGACAGAGGAGCCTGGAGGGCTCCTACATCCATGGGGTCCCAAAGAGCCGGGCAGGACTGAGTAGCTTTCGCTCACTCAGTCTGGCATTCCACGAGTGCTCCCTAATCAGGACTCATCTTTTGTTTCCAGCTCTGATGTCCTATTGGGGATTGAGGAACCCAGGGCCTGAGTTCTAAACCAACCAAAATAAGACAAATGAATAAGACAGATGGGATAGCAATGATAATATTACCATTTTATCCAAGTGACTAACATTGAAGACTATATCCTGTAGCTTCAGCCTTGTGGGTTTATTCATACTAAAGCCCCAGGTTTAAATCTACCCACTCAGCCTCAGGGAGTGTTGGGCTGGGACTGGAATCTTCTGTGCCACGGGAGCAGAAGTTTCCCCCGAAAACTTATGAGGAGGAGCAGACCAGTACCTCGGAGGGGGACTGGAAGGGGTTGAAGACGTTCCATTTCCTTCCTAAACTTCCCTAAGCCATCATGAGTGAGTGGATGAGAGAGACTAGAACTTTTCTCCAACAGATCTCCCTCTACATGGAGAGAAGCATTAGGAACTACCATTATACCCTGGCTAACATTTCTCATTATTTCCCAAAATGTCATGCATTTTTCTGCTTCTTACTCTTTTCACACCAACTCTCCTACTGGAAATGCCCTCTCAGTCATCATCACCTCTCTAAATTTCATTCATCCTTAAAAATCAGATAGAACTCAACTTCTTCAGTTGAGTGTCCACCTGAAATATTGGGTTGGCCAAAAAGTTCGTTCAGGTTTTTTCATAAGATGTTACAGAAAAACCAAAATGAACTTTTTGGTCAGCCCAATATTTCCCTATGTAAGCTTTCCCTTTGCTAAGCACACATCCATTCTGAACTCCCCCAGCAGTTATCCGAAGCCTGACTGAGCCTCAGAATTACCTGAGAGATTTTAATCTGTGTCAAGCCTGAGTTTTTTGCTATTGAAAAATCTAGTTCAGTACATTTTGGGTTAGGTTTGATAATCTGCATTTTAAAAAATTCCTCCCAGGTAATTCTGATCATTCATCTGGTCCAGAAAACACTGCTTGGTCATTATCTGATGACCCTTTTGACCCTTTCAACCCTGTTCGAGAGGACGGATCTACTTCTTATAAAGTAGAAAGAAAGTTAAAGAAAGTGAAGTCGCTCAGTCGTGTCCGACTCTTTGCGACCCCATGGACAGAGGAGCCTCTCAGGCTCCTCTGTCCATGGGATTTTCTGGGCAAGAGTACTGGAGTGCATTGCCATTTCCTTCTCCAGGGAGTTTTCCCGACCCAAGGATCAAACCCAGGTCTCCCACATTGTAGACAGATGCTTTACAGTCTGAGCCACTAGGGAAGTAGAGGGACCACAAGNGCTCAGTCGTGTCCGACTCTTTGCGACCCCATGGACAGAGGAGCCTGATAGGCTCCTCTGTCCATGGGATTTTCTAGGCAAGAGTACTGGAGTGCATTGCCATTTCCTTCTCCAGGGAGTTTTCCCGACCCAGGGATCGAACCCAGGTCTCCCACATTGTAGACAGATGCTTTACAGTCTGAGCCACTAGGGAAGTAGAGGGACCACAAGATAGCATGTAGGGTATGGAGAAGCCCTGAGGATGAAGGTCTTAACACGTATCAGTGACTTGTCAGGTGCTAGCTGTGGCGGAGGTAGAGGGAACAAAATACAGCAGTTTCTCTGACACTAAAAAATGACCTCGGCTATCCAGAGGGTGGGCTTCCCTGGTAGCTCACCTGGTAAAGAATCTGCCTGCAAAGGCAGGATACCCTGGTTCGATTCCTGGGTCAGGAGGATCCCCTGGAGAAGGGGATAGGCTATCCATTCCAGTTTTCATGGGCTTCTCTGGTGACTCAGATGGTAAAGAATATGCCTGCAATATGGGAGGCCTGGGTTCGATCCCTGGGTTGGGAAGATACCCTGGAGGAGGGCATGGCAACCCCTCCAGTATTCCTGCCTGGAGAATCGCTATGGACAGATGAGCCTGGTGGGCTAGAGTCTATGGAGTTGCAGAGAGTCGGACACAACTGAGTGACTAAGCACAGCACAGCATATCCAGAAAGCACAAGAGAATTATTTGACTATTATCAGTAAAATGAATATAATAATGTATTATCCTAGAGGAATTTTTGAGTAGATTAAGGGAACCTGTATATAAAGTATATAAAGCCTGATTCTCCTTCTTCTGTCTCCCAAGTTTGCAGAGAGCCCTCGTTCTCCCACATTTTACAATACAGGTGGACACACATAGATACACACACATACACAGGTTGGCCCTTTCCTCCTCCCAGGAGTCAATCTCCAGCCCCTTACTCGGCAGACCTGTCCTGTGAAAGTTTCACTGGCAAATGCAACTTAAATTTTGTGGGAGTGTTTTCCAAACTTTTAGCTCTACCAAGTGCATAGGATGTGTTTGCTTAGTAAAATTTTATTCCATATACCTAAACTGAAAAGCCAAGCAAACATAAATAAGTGAAAATTTTCTTTTGCAAAAATAAAGAAGTTTTTGACTTCTGGATTCCTGTTCTTATGAGATAATACGAAAAAAAGAGAGGAAACAAAAATTAGATTCAAAGAGTAGATTTTTATATGCCAGACACTATTTTAGGAATTTTTCATGACTTTTAAAAGTCAGTGCAGAGGTGGAGGAAAAATTCACCATCTCTGAAATTCAGGATGCCTAACTTTGAATTTTGCTTCTATTTCTTATTCACTCTGTGACTTTGAGAAAGTTCCTAAAACTCTGAGAGCCACAGCTTTCTTATAAGTAAAGTAGAAGCAGAGCAGCCAGTCTCTGAAGCTGGCCCCCAATAAATCATTCCTCTTGGTCTTCATGTCATTGTGGAATCCCCTTTCACATCCAGCTTCTACCCTCATGCGATATGATTGAAAGAACAGAGGAAACCAACAGTGATGTTCTGGGGGTTCCGAACCCAGACATTAAACAGCCTGGTAGACTGCACTTTTGTGTTTGGGGAACCCTGAGGAGTCACATAAGAAGTCTGTCCTGGAGAGGCCCTCAGACCACATGGGAGAGCACCCCAACCATCTCAGCATGCCAGTTGAGCCCACGTGACTCCAACCCCAGCTGCACCACAGGAGACAGTCCAAGAAAAGCCAGCAGAAGAACCCCAGCCCCCATCTGAGTCCCATCAACTCATAGAACTATAAGAGATAATAACACGGTAGTTGTTTTAAGCCACCAAATTTCAGAGATAACTAAAACCTGGAGTCATATTTTCTACCTTTTAGATAAAAGACAGTCATACACATAAAGTGTCCAGAGCATAATTGCTCACTAAGGTGGCACTACTGGTAAAGAACTAGCCTGCCAATGCAGGAGACATAAGAGATGCGGGTTGCGGATTCTGTCCCTGGGTCAGGAAGATCCCTTGGAGGAAGGCATGGAAACCCACTCCACTATTCTTGCCTGGAGAATCCCATGGAGGGAGGCACCTGGCAGGCTACGCACGGGGGTGCACAACATCGGACACGACTGAAGCGACTTAGCACGCACAGAAGTATCTATTAATTGTATAATCCTTGCTAACAAAGCTGCATACGGGAGAGCTTCATGGGTGGCACCAGTGGTAAAACTGCTTGCCAATGAGTAAATGTACGAGACTCAGGTTGATCCCAGGGTCGGGAAGATCTGCAGTAAGAAGTGGCAACCCAATGCCGCATTCTTAGCTGAAGAATCCCATAGACAGAGGAGCCTTTGTGCTACAGTCCATAGGGTCCAAAGAACTGGACACGACTGAAGCAACTTAGCACAAGCACTGTGTAAGGGAAGTACTGAGATGCTTATTTCCAAGATGGGAAACATGCTGCAGAAAAGCAGAAAGGAGGAATAGAGGTAGGATTCAAGGAATCAAGTGTACTTGAGTCCGAAAGCACACCTTTCTCTTCCCTGCAGGCATGTTTCTAGGGAAGGAGAAGGATCAACTTGCTTCAAAGTCTTAGAAAGTCAACAAAGTATTTTTCCATATCAAATCCCTTTAGTAATAAATAATGAGGGAAATGGAAGACTATAGGAGCGAAGTGTGTGTTCTCGAAGTGCATGTTCTCCTGGTTGCTGAGGAGATGGCTACAATGTCTCGAGCTGATGGTGATTTCATCTGGGGAAATGAGCCACAGGAGGTCACACGGAGCCTGGCTCTTTCTCCTAGTGCAACACAATGAAGTCAAACTACCGACCAATAAAAACAGGGAGGGGATTTTTTCTAGAGATAATGTTTCCCGGCCTCTCCACAGCGTTCTCACGAACACCATCCTCTGGCAGAACGAAACAGCAGCAAGTGCCATTCAGTGTTAATTGCATTTAAATGTAAATCTAAAGGCATCAGGCTCAGACAAGTCATTTTTAATAATACCTCATCCTGGCCTATTACAATTTTTATTTGTCATCATCTAATTGATTTGTGCCCATTTCAATTTGTTTACTTTATGCTCATCACCTTCCTGGGCGAGTGGGGACAGCAACCTTTATTTCTTCCCACTGTTGCTGTTCAATCTCATCATCGCCTACCATCCCAGATGGTCCAACGGTGGACCTTTTAAAAATAGTTTGCTTGCTGCCTGCTCCCTGCCTGTTGACACTAGCCTTGTGGTGATGCTAATCAACCCGTAGGCCTTCACAACCCAGTTCAAAATGTCCTGGAGGGGCATCACCCACCACTCATGGCATCCCTGGGAACCAGCATTAGCTTACTTTTCAGGGCGTGTCACCTAGCTCATGTACATAGGTGTTGCCTCTCGGTAGGGATCTACATGCTCTTCTGTGTGAAGGTGTGCTTACCAGCCTCCATCTCAACTGATTTTTCATAATGTGAAACACACACACACACACAGCCTACAGGGATGCTCTGAGTTTCAGTTCTTCTCATCAGAAGTTACCTAACATGTATTCCTTTTCTTAGGTCTCTACAAGAGACCATGAGTGGATGGTTTTGTTAACTTATGCTAGAAATGGAGCACTGTTAACATGTTACTTCTTATATGAGATCCTTGCCAAATAACAACATATTCTAAATTAAATACAAGTGCACATATTTCCTTAAGATGAATACTAGGTTACTTGAGGAAGTGAGGAGACATAGATCAGAGTAGGAGGGTAGATGATCTGAGACAGGGGAGCCCTTCTGGACCCCCAAATCATATCAAGAAGACAGTTGTCTATTGTGTCCAGCTCGGGGTTTGTAGTAACTTTATTTTGTGGACCTGGAGATGGTGAATATTATCACTGTGTCCTCTAGGAACCCCCAATGCACAAACTAAATACTGAGGGCAGGTGAGAGATGGTACTCAGAGATGCAGGCCTTTGGGATAAATGTAGAATGGAGACAGTTGAAGAGGTAGAAAGAGGGGGGATACTACACGCTAATGTACATGTCTCTCCCCTTACTCTCCCAGTCTGTCCTTTATTCTCAGACAGTGTGCTCATGCCTTTGCATGCCTCCATCTTGAGGCACGAGATGTTTTTTTCACCCCAGTGTGAATCAGAGTAGACATGGGTTCCAAAGAGCCAAAGGGAATGGCATTCACCCATCACAGCAGGGACGGGCACCGGAGGCTCCAGCAGTTGACAATATGTTTGTAACAGATCACTGGGCAATTTTCCAGTCTGATACTTCCCTTTGCCTGCGTCCTCCAAAGCCCAAGGTATCAGGAAAGTTGGCAGTCTAGTGTGATGAAGGCTTTGAAACCCAGCCCCCTTCCCATACCACACGCTGGAAGGCATCCAAGCTGCAGTACCCAATGCCCTGAGTCCCAGGTTAATAGTACCAAACAATGGCCCTTACCCATCCACACAAAAAGAAGGCTGGAAGACTCACAAGTGTCTGTTCATTTAATTCACTCTTCTGAGCAGCAAGGTGCTTACACAGGCATGTGGGCAGATGGTGAGCATGGGAATACATATGGCTGATGCGTATTAACACACAAGCACATCTACCCAGATAGCCACATGTACACATACACAGATATTCACGACCATGAACACACACGCGTGAGCACACACACACATGCACACACACACACCACAGCTGGATAAATCATCCATCAGGCTGGTTCTTGAGTCAGGCCAATGGGCTTGACCTTCTCAGTCTGCTCTCAGAGCCAGGGCACGTATTTCTGCAGTGCGCAGAATAGGAGGCACACTGAGCCCGAATTCCTGTCCCCAGCACAGCCTGGCCCCCTTGCCTTGAAAGCAAGACTATCCCAAGAAGGCTTTTCACAGCCACCTCACATGTGCTCAGGATGCTGTGGACTCCATCTCCTACGCTATGGACCACCCAGAGACCCCACTTTGGCTCTCTTGGCCTTTCGGCTCTGTTCCCTGCCACGTAACCCTCCAGCCCACGATTCCCATTGGTCATTTAGCTAATGAGCAGCTGTCCACTCTTATAGCCCTTCTTGTTCATTCAGTTATAGGTCCAGCTGACAGCTGCCAAACAAGAGCTGGGTGAGGATGCCAACTGCCTGCTTAACACACACCTGAACCTGAATGCATCCCGCTACAACCTAGTGTAGGTGGCGAGGGGGGGACGGTTCAAGAGCAAAAACTTCAGGAGGAAACTGACCTGGGTTTGAATCATCACTTTGTCTTTGCATCCTTGAACATAAGTGAATTGACCCTCAGTTTTCTCAGCTGTAAAATGTGGATGAACGATGCCCATCTCATAGGTGACTGTGAGGACTGAGTGTGCCCTGAGGCAGCTGGCATATACTAAGGGCTCGTAAACATTGGGTGTTCCTGTCACCATCTGCATCATCTTCACTTCATGCTTATTAGCAGCAGAGAACCCCTAAGGAATACTTGGGATCCTCATACTGCCGTTTGCCCCCATCACTTGCTTTTTCTTGCCCTGCAACCTCAGGTACTCTGAGTCGGGATCCAGAAATCAAAAAGTTCTTTCTTTCAGCAGTCTTTTTTTCTTTTTTTTTTTACTTATTTACATTGCCTTCTCTTTGTTGGTTTAGGGAAAGAGAATGAAAATTTACTAAGAAGCAAACACATACTAGGAACTTTATAGAGTTAAAAGCTTGAAAATGCTCCCACAAAGTTTGAGTTGTGTATGCAAGTGGAACTTTGAGAGGAGAGAGGTCTGCTGGATAAGAGATCAGAAGATCCACCTCTGGGAGGAGAAAGAGACCAACCAATGCTTGTGAGTATGTGTGTGTTAAAGGGTGGGAGCAGGACAGTTCCTTGCAGTCCTAAGACAGAGAAGAAGCAGAACCCAGTCCCAGCCTGGTCAGATAGTAGAAGATGGGGCTCCAGGGACTCAGGGCCCCCATCAGAATGCCAATTTTGTGGCAGGATGTGGTCTGTTTAGGGTCCTGGGTACACATGTTAACCCTAGACAGTTTTCTGATTCAAGGTAAGAAGTGAGAGATGGAAGGCTATTGCTCTTCTTAGAAGGTGAATTGCGTAAGGACTTCAGAATGCCATCACCTCCGTCTCAGTGTCCTGCACAGAGAATGCTGCTCAAGAGAGTAATAACACTGGATCTATTGTGCAACCACTTGTGGCAGGCACTCTTCTAGATACTGCACAAGTAGCGGCTCATCTACTCCTCACCACACCTCTGCCAGGTGGGGATTTCTGAGTCCCATCTTGTGGATGAAGAGACTGAAATAGCAGAGAAGTTACTCTCAGCACGAGGTCATTCAGGCAGCACTTCTAGGATCTGAATCCTGGAGTCTAGTTCAGGAGCCTTCGCTCATAGCCGTCATGTAGCCAGAATCTGTAGAAAAAGAGTTGGGAATACTCAAAGGTGGGCCCCAGCAGCATCAGTTGGTGCTTAACCCACTGGACAGTGGTGTGGGCCTTCTTTGGGCAGAAGCGGTGGCACTTTTGCAAATTCTGTGACCAGGTGACAACCTGGAGCACGGACAACTAAGACAGTTTGTAGGATCTCAGAGATAAGATTTGTTTTCACCTTCGCATAGGGCAAATGTTGGTCTGACTCTAGCAAACAGATAAGGCTGAGGGTATCTTAAATAGAGAGCAATCAGGTAATTTTATTGTACCTTGAATGTGCCCCCAAGTAAGTTGTGTCCAGTGTAAGGGTCACAAATGACTGCCTGCCTGCAGACCCTCTGGTCTGACACCTATTTTTGCAAATGAAAATGAGACAGAATCATGTCTGTTCATTTAGGTCTTTTCCACGGCTGCTTGGCACAAAGCATTGGTGTTGAATACTTGTGACAGGCTGTGTGAGCGGCAAAGTCTAAAATATCTAAAATCTGGCCTTTTACAGGAAGAATTTTGCTGACTCCTGGTCTAGAGAAATATTTGTGCTTTAACATTTTCTCCTCCAAATCCTCCCAGGCTCAGGTCTTATGCGTTACCAGTCCTATTTTATGGATGGAAAGAATCTGAAGCCCAGAGAAGTTAAGCAATTTATTCAAAGTTCTGTGGCCACAAAGTCTTGTCTGTCAGAATTCGGGCCCAGATCCCTTGACTCCAAAGGCTGTTTCCTTTGATTTCATTCCTCTGCAGAAGGGTTCTTTCATGTCTGTTGACAGGATGTGTGCTAAGTCACTCAGTCGTGTCTGGCTCGTTGTGACTCCATGGACTGTAGTCCGCCAAGTTCCCCATCTCTGAGCTTCTCCAGGCAAGAATACTGGAGTGGGTTGCCTTGCCCTCCTCCAGGGGATCTTCCCAATCCAGAGACAGAAGCTTTGTGTCGTCTATCTCCTGTATTGGCAGACAGGTTCTTTACCACTAGCACCACCAGGGAAGCCACTATTTCTCCTCCAAAACTCTTGAACAAAGCCTCAAGGAAGAGAAAAGGTGGTAAATGATACAGACCTGCATCCAAATACAGGGTATTTTCCTTCCCTTTCTGTTTCCAAATACTTAAGAAGGGCACTCGATGTCACTTGTGCAAATTACTCGTACTTTGCACAATACATGTCTGTGTGAAGACTTCAGGCTTCTGTCAAACTTCATAAAAATTTTTGCATCTATAGAGTTAAGATCACGGAGAAATCAACTGGCTTCAAGTCCAAGGAAAAACAGTGCCTATAGGGAGAGAAGAGGTGCAGAAACCTCTTCTAGGGAAGAATACCTTTCCCCAGAAACCTCTGGGGAAAACACATCTGGATACAAAGTCTTGCTGCCATAGTTGACAAATGGGTGAAGGTCAAGTATGGGCTATGGCTGGTGGGACAGTGGGATTCTCAAGGGGCTACATAAATTGGAGGAGTCTGCACTCTCTTCCAGCCTCATTCTCTGTGAGATACCAGGCTCAAAAAAGGCAAGAACAGCCCTAAGAAAGGTTTACTGTGGAGCAGACATGCGGAAGAGAAGGAGCCGCCATAGACGGGAAAGAAATTCGACTCAATTTGTTTCCTTTATCTCCCAGACAGAACAAAAGCTTTCATCTTTGGGGAGAAAAGCAATAAGCACCTCTGGCTTCAGGGTGTTAGGGAAGAGTCACTTCGTCTGGGAAAAGGGAACAAAGGAAAGTTCTACTCCTGGGGAGAATCCTGGCAACCTTTACTAAAATGCTGGAGGTGGGCTTCACCAGCAATACATACAACCATCAAGCACCTCCTGATAGGATGCACTGAGAGGGGCTTTCACACTGAGAGAATCTCACATTGCTTCTGTGACATGTCCTACTAATGCCCACCTCCATCTAAGCATGGAGAAACAACAGCCAAACCCAGTCAAGGGATGATCTATAACAAAACTAACCAGTAATCTTCAAGATTGTCAAAGTTATGACATAAAGGAAAGACAAACTGTCCCAGAGTGGAGGAGACCATGAGACATAATTAAATGAAGTATGGGGTTCTGGATGGGATCCTAAAATGAAAAACAAAAATTTATAGAAAAAACTGTTCAACTAGAAATAAATTCTATACTTTAGTTAATAGTAGGGAATCCGAGTGAAAAATATATGAGAACTCTCTATACCATGTATATAAATATATATACATATGTATATCTCCCATTCTGCTGTGAATCTAAAATATCATTTAATACTATTTAAATTTTTTAAAAATAACTATTCAGTAAGTATATGCAAATAGACTTTCACCTTACCACTGATTGCCATTAGAATTCCAGAAACCAGTTATTTGATTGACTGCTCTTTAAGGTACTGATTATAACATGGTAGTTTTCTATATCTCTGCTCTGCTAACATGATGACAATTATGTTATCATCTGTAAACAAACACATAATTTTACTAGTACAAAATGTTTCAAAGTATCTGTCATTGACATTTCTCAAATGAATGGCATCTTTTGCAAACTTGAGTTTCCTCCCGATGTGTATACTTTTGTAAAACGTTTTCACCTATCAGATCACAAAAATTATTGAGCGGAATCCCCTCTGCATTTTTTCACCTCAGGACCTGCATTCTTGCTATTTCTTCAGCTGATATGAGGTTGTTCCTGTTCTCTCTTAGTCCTTCTCATCACTCAAGATGCAGCTCAAGTGTTCTGCTTTCTTCCTTTTGCGCTCCCGGAGTGTAATATCTTTCACAGTCAAAATATTAAAAAAACTGAAAAACTGGCATATCATAGGTATTTGCCTATCAGGAAGAATATTGGCCATAAACACACAGTATGGCCAAATCGCACATACTTGTTGAATCTCTTCTTTTCCAGCTGCACCTTGCATTCTACTGTGCAACTTAGACAGTGTTTTTATTTTTATTTATTTTTAAATTTTACTTTACAATACTGTATTTGTTTTGCCATACATCAACATGAATCCACCACGGGTGTACATGAGTTCCCAATTCTGAACCCCCCCTCCCACCTCCCCCCCGATACCATCTCTCTGGGTCATCCCAGTGCACCAGCCCCAAGCATCCTGTATCCAGCATCGACAGTGTTTTTAAAATAATGTATACTTTGCCAGTTGGACTGTAAAACCTTTAGGAGTAGCTTCCTCCTCTTTCTGTAACCCCATGTGTTTAGCACAGTGCCCTTTCCTAATATTTGCTCTGAGGGTCACAGAGGCTTGGTGATGAAGTTGGAATTTGAATCCCTGTCCTTAACTCCTATGATTGCAAATTCCATGTTGTTTGCAATAGGTCTCTCATATATGTTGAACCAGTTAGGATATGTTTGATTCTAGGAAACCGAATATTGATTTACAATGGCTTTGACAATGAAGCAATGTTAACTCACGGAACAAAATTCTGGCAATGGATAATAGGTTTCTTGCAGAGAATCAACACGTCATCAGGAACTCAGGTACATGCCCTCTCTCCTTTCTGCTTTCCTCTGTGTTGGCTTTCTGTCCTTAGGCTTATTAACGCGTGGTGGCAAACTGACGCCACGTACCACACTCACACATACCATCTCACACAGGGAAAAATGTGCAGAAAACACTCTGCTACCCCCTGAGACTTTCCTTTATGTCTCACTATCCAGAAGAAACTCACATGCTTAACCCTAGACCAATCACTGGCAAAAAAAAAAAAAAAAGTGGAATGTCTGGGACTAATATACACCAATTAGAGTTTCTTCCTTGAAGCTGGAGTAGAGAGCTACATTCCCAGGGCATGCTGTAATCTGGGTTATAGTTGAGCAAACTTTGTGTTCTATCAGCAAGAAGGAAGGACAGTATGACTGTTGGTTATGGGCTAGCATCTGTTATGTGCTAACCTGAGTTATTCTTTATTTCTTATATGTATTCACACTCCCCCTTTAATTATATTATGATCCTAAGAGCAGGAGTCAAGTCTTAGACTTCCCTTGCATTCTCCAGAGAGTCTGGCCCAGAGATGAGATTAGAGAATACCTGTTGATCCGTTGAAGAAAAAATAAATAGCCTAATGTCAAAAAGTTGAAGACTCTGCCATTCACAATTCTTCCATATTTCTATGCCAGCCTTTGGTGGGTCCTTTTGGTGCACTTGCAGAGGATATCAAGTTGGAAGAAGGGCCCCAGGAATTCTGTGTGATGATAATCAGTTCGTTGGCTGGGCAGGCACACATGCTAAATTATACACCAGGTAGACACTGGGATACCTGCTTTGACAAAGCATATCATTATGGGATTTGTGTACCAACTAATGCCAGCAGCAGGGTTCCCTACATTCATCACGTTACTCTCATTTCCATATTTTTGTTCACGTTACCCCTTTTCTTGGAAGATCTCCTTCTGTCCCATCAATATTTTACCTGACTGAATCTTGTTCATCATTAAAACCTTTCCTGGGAGACTTTCTTCCCAAATTCTCCTACCAGGCGATTTGGGTTCCTTTTCTATGATCCTGGGTAGGTGTCCTAATAATCGCACAAAATAACATCATATGTTACACACATATATGTATATACATGAGATATTATTTGGTATATATATAAGATACAATTTAGTGCTTATTATCTCCTAGGTGTGTGATAAATGTTTTGGCTACTATTATCTTGATCAGAAAAACCCTGTGATACATTATGGGACTGACTTTCAGCTTTGAAGTATAACAAAATAATAATAGAACTAAAGTTGCAATTAAAAAGTGCTTTGAAGGAAAACATACAGGGATATAAAAGTACCTAAGAGGGCAAGTAGACAGTGCATCGCAAGAAGCATTTAAATTGAGAATGAAAGACTAAGTGGACATTAACCAGGTTTGTCTAGAAGCCATGGGGAAGATGCTAAATAGTATTAAGATACCTTAGATATCTTAAAGACGGTACATGGATGGGGAATTTGAGACAGGAGTCACATGATCAGGTTTCTGTTTGGAAAAAAAAAAAAAGATTTGGGCTGCAGTGTATCTTATAAAAGTCGAGTCAGAAGGGCTATGGAGAGAACAGTTGAGAGGCTTCTTCTGTGGTCCAAGAGCAAGATGGTGGCTGCTTGGATCAGGGTAGCGGCCTTGGAGATGGAATAAAAAAGGTGGATTCGAGCTTTATTCATTCTCTATTGCTTCTGTAACAAATTAACACTAGCTTAGAGGCTTAAAGAGGCTTAAAACAACATCTACTTAGCATCTCACAGTTGGTCAAAAGTCCTGGCATAAAGCGGCTCAACTGCTCTCTGCTCAGAGTATCTCAGGGCTGAAATCATAATTCAGCCAGCCAGAGTTTTAACTAAGGCTTTGAGGAAGTTTCTACCGGCAAACTCATCTCAGGTCATTGACAGAATTTAGTTCATTGAGGTTGTAGGACTTCAGTCTCCATTTCCCTGAAACATGACCTCTTTTACTCTCGAGCCACTGATGGTACATTGGATTCTCCTCATGGTTGTAATCTCCTCCAGGCCCTTCTGCTGTTTCTGATTTTCCTCTTCTGATTTTGTTCCTGCTTTTCAGGGTTCTTGGGATTAGATTAGACCTGCCTAGAATATACAGCATGATCTCTCTATCTTGAGGTTGGCTGGTTCACATCCTTAATCATATTTGCCATGTCCACTTTGTCACACACTATAACATAACCATGGGCATGCCATTAAAGGGCAAAGGCCATGGCGGTCAAAATTCTGCCTATTTTATCTGCTGAGATAAAATCAATAGTTTTGGGCCATGGATTGAAAGGATAATGATTATATACTTTCTCAAAAGTTAGTCCATATCAGGAAATGGGCTGCTATTATTTGTGAGCTAATATCATCAGACAAGACCCAGAAACTCACNTTAAAGGGCAAAGGCCATGGCGGTCAAAATTCTGCCTATTTTATCTGCTGAGATAAAATCAATAGTTTTGGGCCATGGATTGAAAGGATAATGATTATATACTTTCTCAAAAGTTAGTCCATATCAGGAAATGGGCTGCTATTATTTGTGAGCTAATATCATCAGACAAGACCCAGAAACTCACGATGGTGTGATCATTCACCTAGACCCAGACATCCTAGAAAGCAAAGTCAAGTGGGCCTTAGGAAGCATCACTATGAACAAAGCGAGTGGAGGTGATGGAATTCCAGTTG
>SJYA01004252.1:0-31633 GCA_006410615.1 Neotragus moschatus
CAGACAGAGGAGTCTGAAAGGCTATAATCCATGGGGTCGCAAAGAATTGGACACAACTGAATGCCTAACACTTCTCAGGCCCATCTTCATCACGACTCAGTGGCCAGCCTACAAATCGGCAGCAGTCTAATCAAATATTTACTACACATCCCATAAGTAAATCTCCTTATTCAAAGAACTACCTGTGCGTAGACGCTCAGTTGTGAAGGTGATATGAATGCAGATGCTGCAACGAGCTCATGTAATGAACATCCATCGTCAAGCATCAGCTAAAGAGACCACACTGGGCCAGTGCCTGCTGAGCCCTGGACTCCCAGGAAGCTCTCATTCTGGCCCTCGTGGTCCAATCATGGCGGCACCTAAAAGGATGCGGATGCTACCTACCGTATCACAGGGACTTGAAATCTTGGTTTCAGGCACAATCGTAGAGGGAAGAAAGAGGAAGTAAGTGTCAGGACTGGAAGAGACAGAGGGTTCCGAGAGGACCCAGCTCCATCATTCGCTCTGGCTGTGTTTCTCCTGGTCCCTCTGGGCGTCCACGCTGTGGTCACTGGAATCACCGCCTTCGCACGCAGGTGCTTCCCCTCCTCTCCTGGCGTCAGCTGATGGTGCCCGCCAGAACCCTCATGCCTACAGGCTCATTGTTTGGGAATCCAGTAGACCTGAGGTCTAACTCTGGCTCAGCTGTGTGTCCTCGCTAGAGTCAGCCTTGCTAGGTCGCTGTGCTCTCATTTATAAAATTACACCGAGAAAAGTCACCTCATAGGTTTCTCCTGCGTGGACCACTACATTTGGAATCATTCTTTTCATTACTTTTGGTATGTGGTTGAACAGAGTTTAACTCTTACAAGCGGTATTCATTCTGCACCAGAACGTGGATGGGGACTTGGAACGAAGGCCATCAGGGACTTCAGTGGCAGACACATGAAGGTAGAAGCGGGATGGTTTCAGGGCCCTTGAGGCCATGGGACTCTAGACAGCATCCTGGGGGCCAGCCAGGGCCCTCATATGAGAGGACCAAGGGTTATAATGTCGAGGCTATGGCAGTGTGGCTCAGAGAGTCCTTGGCTGATGTAACTCTGCAGAGGCAGAAAGGTGCTTCCTCAAATGCTACAAAAGGGCTATGTCCAGCATCCCGCTAAATTCCCAAGAGCACAGATAACACTCTGGGGAGGGTCTCCCTTTCCTCCTCTACCTCCTGTCAGCAGGTGGACTGGTCTGATGTCCAGAGTAGCACAGGACATTCAGGAAGAAAAGTGTGAGGCCTGGAGGACACAGAGCTGAACGTGATCTTCTCTATTCATGTTGAAAGCCACATGATAGTAACAAAGGTAATGGTAGAAGAAAACAGGGGCTGAGAAAGCATTTACAGATTGTCACGTTTTCTCTCCAAGAACAATTTTGGGGCAGGACTGGACCTTTTGGGCTGAGTAAACCTCAAGCTTTCAGGATAATTCTCTTTTTCGGCCATGCCATGTGGCTTACAGGATCCTGGTTTCCCAACTAGGGACTGAACCAGGACCATGGCAGTGAAGGCCCAGAGTCTTAACCACTGGACTACCAGGGAATTCCCCGGGATAATTCAAGATACGAGAGGAAGGGATATAGGCTCTTTTACTAATGTGGATACAGTGGGTGCTGTAGACAGCTTGAATCTCAAAATCAAAGTGGTATCAACCTTATGCATCCCCCCCAGTAGAAGGGGCTATTGCACTATTATTCTGGGGGAGCTATAGGAATGTGGGTTTGAAGGGGATGGTCGGATGGACTTTGCACCTAGCTCTCCAGTGGTTTGAAGTCCATTTAGGGATTTGCAGAGGTTTCACTGTATCAAGGAACTGCCCCAGTGGTTCAGTAGTAAAGAACTGGCCTGCAACGCAGGAGCCATAGGAGATGTGAATCCAATGCCTAGGTTGGAAAGATCCCCTGGAGGAGGAAATGGCAACCCACTCCGGTATTCTTGCTTGGAGGATCCCATGCACAGAAGAGCCTGCATGCTACTGTTCACAGGGTCACAAAGAGTCAGACACGACTGAAGTGACTTAGCACACAGGCACACTGTATCAAGTCCACTCAAGAGAGTGACTGAGCTGTGGTCACCCTGACGTGGACTAACCCAGTTGTCTTAGGACTGTCGAGGAACCTAGACCAGAGACTGCAGAGCCAGCTGCGTGGCTGCCTCTGGGAGTTTGGAGTTAACATGCAGCTTTGCTGATGGCAAGATGTGACATGCTCAGAGGACTGGAGCTGAGGGAGCTGTGAGGGAAAGGCAGTTTCCATGCAAACTGAAAGCCGGCACCTTGCCCCCATCCCTTCTAATCTTACCTGGGTGCTTAATTCATCACTTGCTCTATGTCTGAAGGTTCATCCTCTTCAGATCCTTTGCCCACACTAAGTATGGCAATATTCAATCATCAGAAAAGGAAAATCATAATGGAATCAAAGCTCAAATTCTGCACAGTGCACAGCTGTTATTATTATTATTATCTTGGCATTTTGGCTTTATTCATGAGCCATTCTACATCCTATAGAGCAGACTAGGGTGACTATAATAAAATTCATATAAAGAAAACAGTTTAAATATCAGTCTAATTCATATTGATTAATTTAGTTCAAGTATAATTTAGTTTTCTTCAATTTGCATTGCTGAGTGGCTTGTTATTTTCCTGGTCAAATAAATTTCTTTCTCGCCCTTTCCTTGCTGTACAAGAAAATGGACAAGATACGATTATTTGGAACTTCCATTGACCTTCTAGAAGCTGTCAGTTAATAAAATAGTTGTAAGCAAACAGAATAAATGAGGAAGTGCTTTGGGAGAGATAATTTGTAATGTGAGGTTGAAATCTGAATTGGGAATCTAAGTGAGGAAAAACACAATCCTAATATGTTGACCGTGCTGGTGTTAGATTGAATTCAGCATGTTGTTTGCATATTCACCTGAACAAAGAATATAAGGCGGGAAAAAACCAACCATCATTTTTATCTATGATGTTCTGGGCATGGCGCATGGTATTTTGAGTATGTTAATTTTTGAGGTTATGTGTAAAGCCAGCCTCCATGTTTCCTCAAAACGATTTGAGGGTAAGTAGCACTTGCATTACCGAATGGTAAGATAATGCAGGTAGTTAAATTGGTCAGGGGTTCGTCCTTGATCTAAATGATAGGAATGGGTATACAAGACAGAGGGCTTCCAGGTGGTGCTAATGGTAACGAATCCACCTGCCAATGCAGGAGACGCAAGAGATGCATTTTCAATCCCTGGGTCAAGAAGATCCCCTGGAGGAAGAAATGGCAACTCATTCCAGTATTCTTGCCTGGGAAATCCCATGGACAGAGGAACCTGACAGGCTATAGTCCATAGGGTCACAAAGCATCAGACACAACTGAGTACACACACGCATGCACACACAGACACAGACACAGACACACACACACACACACACACACACACACACTGTGTGCATTTTGGGAGTGAAGTGAAGGCGTTCGTAAAAGAAAGAATTGTCATGAGCTCCGTGAAACCTTCAAAAGGAACATTCTAGACTAACTCAGAACATGGTACTCTAACCTTTAGTTTCCTAACCTTTAAAACTGGGGTGATAACAGGAACTTCTTAGGGTCATTTTGTAAGAATTAAGAGAGAAATATACAGCATTTTTAGGTGATGCATTTGCATAAAAAACTCTTCCCAGTCACACTTCAACTAGCCAGCTTATCCACTTTTTTCAGGTTCCATCTGAGCAATTGCTTCTTTTAAAAATCTCTCTATAACCCCCAGACTCTGGATTGGGTTCCCCAATAGTTGTTCCCACGTGAGCCTTGGCATGACCCAGCAGGGGGCTTATCACTATAATATAACTGTTTGCTTAATTATCCATCTCCGGGATTAAGAGCTGAGCGCCTAAGGGCAAGAAATAAGCATCCCGCACTATTCTACACCCAGTGCCCAGAGCCGTGCTTAGTTAACAATATGAACTTCACAAATATTGGTTTAATAAATAATGGTAAACCTTTGGCATTGTTTACTTCACCAACTTCTTATTACTTTGCAGATGAAGAAACTGAGTCTTGGAAAAGCTAAGTAACTTAACTCTAATTTACCTCTTGAGTAAATGAGGGAGCAGGATTTGAACCCAGGGTGCATGAGTCCAAACATCGCGCTTTTATCACTATGTCATGTTGCCTTGTTAGACCAACATCTGTTGAGCATCTCTGTGCTGGATGTACCACTGTGTATTTCCATAGTATCCCCTTCCCCATTTTTTCCCTATAATTTTTACATATTTATTTCCTAACGTACATTTCACTGTGATGGCGCTTCGCTGCTGCCCTCAGGCTGTTCTCCAGTCGCGGGGAGTGGGGGCCACGCTGCAGCATTCAGGCTCCTCACTGCCGTGGCTTCTCTTACTGGAGAGCGCAGGCTCCAGTGAGCATGAGCTCCAGTGGTTTCCGATCCTGGGCTGCAGAGCACAGGCTCAGAAGTTGAGACACACTGTTTTCGTTGCTCTGTGGCATGTGGGATCTTCCCAGACCGGGGGTCAAACCTATGTCTCCTGCATTGGCGGGAGAATTCTTTACCACTGAACTACCAGGGAAGCTCAAAGAATCTTGTTTCGACTCTGCAACAGTCTTTTGAGTCAGTTGTATCAGTTTGCCATGTGACGAAATTTGGCTGGAAGAAATAGTTACAAGCCCAAGGTCACAAGTTTGGCAGGTGGCAGAGCTAAGATCCAGCTCTTCTCCTTCCTCTGCCTTTTCTAAATCCAGCTTATACATCTGGAAGTTCACTAACTGGTAAAGCCTACCTTGAAGGATTTTGAGCATTATCTTACTAGCATGTAAAATGAGTGAAATTGTACAGTTCAGTTCAGTTTAGTGGCTCAGTCGTGTCCGACTCTTTGCGACCCCATGAATCGCAGCACGCCAGGCTTCCCTGTCTATCACCAACTCCCGGAGTTCACTCAGACTCACATTCATCGAGTCCGTGATGCCATCCAGCCATCTCATCCTCTGGAGTACCCTTCTCCTCCTGCCCCCAATCCTTCCCAGCATCAAAGTCTTTTCTAATGAGTCAACTCTTCACATGAGGTGGCCAAAGTACTGGAGTTTCAGCTTTAGCATCATTCCTTCCAAAGAAATCCCAAGGCTGATCTCCTTCAGAATGGACTGGTTGGATCTCCTTGCAGTCCAAGGGACTCTCAAGAGTCTTCTCCAACACCACAGTAACCCTAATTGTACACATTCTTTGGCATTGCCCTTCTTTGGGATTGGAATGAAAACCAGTCCATCCTAAAGGAACTCAACCTGGAATATTCATTGGAAGGACTGATGCTGAAGCTGAAGCTCTAATACTTTGGCCACCTAATGCAAACAGCCAGCTTATTGGAAAAGACCCTGATGCTGGGAAAGATTGAAGGCAGGAAGAGAAGGGGGAGACAAAGGATGAGATGGTTGGATGGCATCACCGACTCAATGGACGTGAATTTGAACAAACTATGGGAGGTGGTGAAGGACAGGGAAGCCTAGCGTGCTGCAGTCCATGGGGTCACTAACAGTTGGGAGACAACTGAGTGACTGAACAACAACTTCCTTTTCCTCAGAGGAACCAGCTGTGATCATGACTCGGGCATTCGGCAAGCCCCAGCAGCCAGACCAGAAAATCCCTGTCAGAACCAACACGAGATCACCAGACCTAAATGAAACAGACTTACTCCTGGAATGTTCCAACAGGCTTTGCTGATCTGACTTCTGCCTTGCTTCCCTGACTCGCAGCAACTGTGCCCTGCTGTTCTGGTGAGCTATTTATAGATCACCTGAAATATGTTTAAGAAGAGTTCATGTGTGCCTGTTGAAAAGCATTGTGGGAGGAATTCCTTTTCCCACTGCAAGGGAAAATTCAAGGGACAAAGGAAAATAGAATTGCTGGGGGGAAAAAAGTACATGACTTAGGGCGTTTGAAATCTGCTCATAGATTAATATTTCTCTCTTCTCTTTTTAGCTTCTCTTTCTAGTAACTGAATGCGCAGTAAAATATTTGGCCAAAGGCAATATCTTATTTACATAGCGGTCTTTTGTGTGCGTGCTCAGCGGCTCAGTTATATCTGACACTATATAGCCACATGGACTGCAGCCGGCCAGGCTTCTCTATCCATGGGATTTTCCAGGCAAGAATATTGGGGTAGGTTGTCATTTCCTCCTACCAGGGATCTTCCTGACTCAGGGATCAAACCCCAATGCCCTACATTGGCAAGCTGGTTCTTTATCCCACTGAGCCACCTATAATGGTCTTTAGGTGATGTGTTATTTTGTTTATTAATTTGTTTATAATTTCTTTGGTGGCACCGTGCAGCATGTGGGATCTTAGTCCCCTGACCAAGGATTGAAGCTTTGCCTCCTGCACTGGAAACATAAAGTATTAACCACTGGACCACCAGAAAAGTTGGTGATGTGCTATTTTAGAAGTATTATACAAGCTTCCTTCCCAGCTTTCTCCTTTTCATTGCTAAAGGAGAAAAGATTCAGCATCATAATTTGATAAAGAATTCAGAGTTCTGTAGCGTTTCCTCAATGTTCAGTTCCTATTATGCTAAACTCTCCTCTCTTTTGCTAGTAAAATGCAACTAGCAGTTGTTAAATAATTTTCCTAAAACAATAATAACTACACTGTTGTATGGAGAAAGAAATATCAACCCACTCCAGTACTCTTGCCTGGAGCACCCTGTGGACAGAGGAGCCTGGTGGGCTGCTATCTATGGGGTCACACAGAGTCAGACATGAGGAAGTGACTCAGCAGCAGCAGCATACTGTTGTATATCAGAAATGTCATTGGACAGGAATGAAATAGTGACTCCAGCTAACAAATGCTAGAAAGATCAAGTATAAAAATGTTAGCCTAGAATCTAAACCATCATTGCTTTGGCATCTTGTCAGGCATCATGAAGAATAAAATAAAAACAGAAGCACCCAACATAGACATCAAATTACCCAAAAAGAAAAAAAGAAAATCATCAAAAGGAAAAGCAAAGTCATCAAAAAAGCACATCATCAGAGTGGGGAGGCAGCCTAGAAACCCACAGCTCGTGAACAGCGCAGTGCAGAGAAAGGGGCTCTGGGAGAGGGCCAAGGAGGCCTGGGGTGCTGCGAGTTCGGGCTGCTATCAGCAGCTGCCATAGGCTTATGGCTTACACAGCAGGCACTCCTTCTCACAGTCGTAGAAGCTGGAAGTCTGAGATCAAGGTACCAGCATGGTCCTTCTGGTGCAAATCCACGTCCTAGTTTGCAGATGGCTGTCTTCCTCACAAGACAGAGGGGATAATCCTCCCTCTCACGTCTCTTCTTATAAAGGGCACTAATCCCATTCATGAGGGCTCCACCCCCAGGACATAATTACCTCCCAAAGACCCTACCTCCAAATACCGTCCCGTTGGAGACTAGGCTTCAACATGTGGATTTTGAAGGGACACACGCATTCAGTCCATAGTCTCTGGGCTCTAGAACCATCTTGGATGGCCAACTTGCCCTGTCCCACCCTGTTCTAGAACACTGCTTCCTCACCTGTAGATGACCTCACAGATCTTTTACGGGATGCTGAAGTTCTGAATGCTAAAGGAAGATGACTGGCAGATGAAAGACAGTGTGAACTCTGAGGAAGAAAGGACAGGGACTCCCTGTACAAGCAGGGGATGACTGTGGAGCAAATGGGACTTAAGAGGAATGGAGACTCACAGCCCCCCACCCCCACCCCAGTGCCAGGAGGGAGGGCCAGTATATGAGAAGTGGACACCCTGGATTGAGACACAGATGTCCTGGACAGCGAGCACCAGGAAGGGACAGAAGGAAGTGACTAGAGGAGGGTCAAAGAGAGCTACAGGGTCAGGAGAAGAGTGCCGGGGAAAATCAGATTCCCTCGGCCTCCCCTCCAGTTCACCCTCAACAGAGGCTGCATGCACATTTCCCTATCATCCAGTTATTAAGATTGTAACACTGACCTGTGCAGAGTCTTTGGCTTGCCTTCGGGTCAGTTGGTCACTCAGTAGTGTCCAACTCTTGGCGATCCCATGGACTGTAGACCACCAGGTTCCTCGGTCCCCAGGATTCTCCAAGCAAGAATACTGGAGTGGATTGTCATTTCCTTTTCCAGGGGGTCTTCCTGACTCAGGGACAAAAATTGTGTCTCTTACATCTCCTGCACTGGCAGGCAGATTCTTTGCACCACTTTGCCTGCAGAGTCTTTTAATGTCCATCTATTGCCCTCAGTATTTAAACAAACAAACAAACCTACTACCCTTCTTACCCTTGATTTCAAAATTCAATCATCTCTGAAATTCAAAGTTTATTCATACCTATTTGGCAGCAAAACTTGATCTATTTTCTTTCTTTCTTGGATGTGACTGCTGCTAAGTCGCTTCAGTTGTGTCCAACTCTGTGCGACCCCATAGATGGCAGCCTACCAGGCTCCCCCGTCCCTGGGATTCTCCAGGCAAGAACACTGGAGAGGGTTGCCATTTCCTTCTCCAGAAGGAAATGTGGATGTGACTATTCAGTGTTAAAATAACGACTAGGATTATCACAGGGCACTGCCCCAGGCCCACTGGGAATATGAATGATTTATGCAATATAATTACCATATTACACTCTAAAATCCAGAAAATTCTAACTCCAACAGCACATCTGGCCCCAAGGTTTTTGAACAACAGATGGTGGGCTTATAGTTTCAAGATAAACATGGTCCCCAGTGGCCAGCCCCTGCCAACCCCACCCTCTGCAACCTCAGGCTCATTTCTTCCAGACACACTGAGTCCTCACCATCCTCTTATGCTATAGCCCCCTCCTCCAGGGCTTGGTGTACTTTCCCCACCGAATGGAATATCTCTCTGTCACCCCCCACTTTTTTTTTTCTTTTTAAAGTTTTTAAAAGAATTTTTATTTTCTGTCTTTTATTGTGGTAAAAGTCACATAATATAAAACATACTATTTTAAGTCCATGTAACAGTCCAGTCCAGTAGCACGAAGCACAGTCACACTGGTGTGCATCTCTCACCGTCATCCTTTTCTGAAGTTTTCACCTTCCTAAACTGAAACAGTCTCCATTAAACACCAAGTCCCCAGCCCTCCTCCCCAGCCCTCATCCCTTGGCATCTACTAACGTACCTCTGACTCTATAAATTTGACTATTCTGGATAACTCGTATAAGTGGAATCAAACAGTGTTTGTCTGCACCTAATGTATACTGGCATGCATTTTTAAGGTTAACTTAGGTACAGACTGCACCTTATATTTTTCCCCATGAGGGCTAGACAGTAGGCCCTCACCAGGCACCTACTTTACATATCTTCACATCTTCCCAGGTGGCACTAGTGGTAAAGAACCCACCTGCCAATGCATGAGATGTCAGAGACAGGTTTAATCCTTGGGTAGGGAAGATCTCCCAGGGGAGGGCATGGTAACCCACTCCAGCATTCTTGCCTGGAGAATCCCAAGGACCAAGCATCCTGGCGGGCTACTGTCCATAAGGTCACAAAGAGTCGACACGACTGAGCAACTTGGCACGCACAGCATACGTACATCAATCCCAATTGCCCAGGTCACCCTGTCCCCACCCCTTGATGTCCATATGTTTGTTCTCTACACCTGTGTCTCTATTTCCGCTTTGCAAATAGGTTCATCCATACCATTTTTCTAGATTCCACATACATGCATTGATATGCAATATTTGTTTTTCTCTTTCTGACTTACTACAGTGTGTATGACAGTCTCTAGGTCCATTCACACCTCTGCAAATGGCACAGTCTCATTTCTTTTTATGGCTGAGTAATACCTGATATGAAGAGCTGACTCATTGGAAAAGGTTCTGATGCTGGGAAAGATTGAAGGCAGGCGGAGAAGGGGACGACAGAGGATGAGATGTTTGGATGGCATCACCGACTCAATGGACATGAGTTTGAGCAAACTCTGGGAGATAGTGAAGGTCAGGGAAGCCCGGTGTGCTGCAGTCCATGGGGTCACAGAGTCGGACACGACTGAGTGACTGGACAACAAATAGTCCACCATATACATGTGCCATATCTTCTTTATCCACTCCTCTCTTGATGGACATTTAAGTTGCTCCCAGGCAGGATATGGAAGTGAGACAGGTCTCACTCACCTCTTTATCCAGAATACTCTGCATCTTTCAGAGCTCATGCCAAAGGTTTCTTCCTCTATAAAGCCATCTCCACCCTGTCTGCCCCTTCCCATGTCCTAGACAAACTTAGCAACCAGCTCTTCTGTGCTCTTAACCGCATGCGTGTTAGAACATGGCTACATTGATAGGGACCCTCTGTTAACAGGTCAGGGCTCCTCCCTTGGCCTGTAGGTTCCTGACGATCAGGCCTGTCTTCCTGATCTCTGAGCTCAGTACCCGGCACTAGGGAATGCCTGATGAATCGGTGTGGGCCCTCAGTGAAGAGCAATCCACCAATCCATCACTCCACGAGAAGATGAACTGACATCTGACTTGTCTGATGTAGCACAAGTAAGGAGACTAAGAAGTAAAGGTACAACCCTCCTCCCTCCTGCCCTGGGGCCTGGGAATCACCATTCTCCTCTACAAGTGCTCCAGTCCTGCCCCATCTTCCTCCATCCACACCAGCAGAGGCAGCTCCGGGAACAGAACATTGAACCAAGCTCTCCCCAAAGTTGCAAAGACCTTCTCCTCTCCAGGCTCTCCCAAATGAAGACAGAGGACAGGTGGCCTTCCTTCCAATGGAGGCTGGGTGTGCAGAGGAGATAGTTCATCAGGAGTCCAGATAGAAAATGTCTCTGATTACAATTCCAAGATTCAAATACAGATGGGGTAAACAAGAACATTCAAAACAACAATGATATTGGCCTAGAGCAGTAGGGCTTGCAAAGAATGTTTCCTTCCATTTTGTCATTTAAGTAAATTCTCACAGTAATGCAAATTACTCTGTAGAGTAGATATTACTATTGTGCCCAATTAGTAGAAGAGGAAACTGAGGCTCAGAGAGATTAACCATTCACAGTAAAAGTGAGAAAGTTCATGAAGAAAGAAGCTGTGGTTAAAGGTAGGTTTATGGGCTTCCCTGGTGGCTCAGACAGTAAAGAGCCTCCTGCAGTGCAGGAGACCCAGGTTCCATCCCTGGGTCGGGAAGATCCCCTGGAGAAGGGCATGGCAAGCCACTACAGAATCCCACGGGCAGAAGAGGCTGGCGGGCTACAGTTCATGGCATTGGGAAGAGTCCGACACGGCTGAGAGACTAACACTTGCCCTTTCGCTTCTGGGAAAAACACTCAGATTGGAAGGAGAGAGTATTAGCCGAGGACGTAGGCAACACAAGGACTTGAATTGGTCAGAAAAGACTCACAAACTAATGGCAGGAAAGGAGGTTATGGGACCACGTGTAAATGTTCAGGGCTAGGATTCCAAAAAGAGAAAACTGAATCTGCTCATTATGAGAACTAGCAGTAGCAGAAAAGGAAAAAACAAACAAAGATGAAAACAAAACAAACACACACAGAGAAACAAAGGAGGTGGCTGGGGCTCCAGGGCACCACACAGCTGACTAGCTTGGATTAACCTCAGATTAAAAGTAATACGTGATTATTATCGGAAATTTAGAAAGCCTAGAAAAGAGGTGGCTCAGACGGTAAAGCGTCTTGCTTACAATGCGGGAGACCTGGGTTCGATCCCTGGGTCAGAAAGATCTTCTGGAGAAGGACATGGCAACCCACTGCAGTACTCTTGCCTGGAAAATCCCATGGATGGAGGAGCCTGGTGGGCTGCAGTCCATGGGGTCGCTAAGAGTCCGACACGACTGAGTGACTTCACTTTCACTTTTCACTTTCATGCATTGGAGAAGGAAATGGCAGCCCACTCCAGTGTTCTTGCCCGGAAAATCCCAGGGACGGGGGAGCCTGGTGCTCTGCTGTCTGTGGGGTCGCACAGAGTCGGACACGACTGAAGTGACTTAGCAGCAGTATACTTTTATTTACATTTATTTGGTTACTTAGGAAAGTTTTTTAAAAATCCTCAATTATTCATCAGCATACTCCATATTTGTCTGACCTATTTATGTTCTCTGCATATCTGCTAGGGTCCTAGTATTTGTATTTCCAAATTTATGTGAGTTTTATATTTATTAAAACCTTACTGTTTGTTAAACTTCCTGCAACATTATCTCAGTTTTATCGATGGCTTTTTAATCTTGGTGATTTTTTTTTTTTTGGATGTATAAAGGTTTTAAATTTTTATGTAGTCAGATCTATCCATCGCATCCTTGGTGATTTATTCCATCAATTCTAAGCTTAGAAAATTCTCCCCTTTGGAAGGTTGGGTAAATATTCACATCTATGTTCTTCCAGATTTTCTAACAGTTAAGATTTTTTTCAATATTTAACTCTTTAACCCATCTGGAATTTATTTTGATGTTCCTAGTGAGGCAAGAAATGTTCAAAACTCTTCTAAAACATAATAAAACACTTAACACCTCACATGTTTAGCTGATATTAGCATAAACCTCGAAGGCCAAGTGGTGCTAGCTTCAAAGGCTGCAAGTTTCTTAAATAGAGTTTAGGATTTCCCTTGTAACAGCACAGGGTACAAAATATACATATTTGCCAGTCATTACTGCAACTGAGTTTATCAGCAAGGAGCACACCCAACATACGGTCTCTTTTTCATTATTAAGAAAAGTAAGTAATAAATAAGAGCCGGGGCTCCCACCAATCATTAGTAAATCCTCCAAAGAAAATTAAGCGCATATTGGAATCCTTTCCCTAATGGGCTTGGGCAATCTCTCCGACTAAATCATTTCGCCAAAGAAAATTTCCCTTCCTACCAATCACCGCCTCTCGTTAAAATCGAGGCAGTGACTCATTTTCAAAGAGCCCACGCGGAAGAAACCCGAGGACCCCGGTGTGATTTCTCGCCACACTGGGGAAACATTTCTGCCGCTCCCTGCCTTCCAGCCCAAAGGCGGCCGGGTCTGGAGCTGCACTGAGAAATATTTGTGGCTTACGATCCTGATGGACGCCAGAGTAATGGAATGGCTCTGTACTGCATCCCGTAAAGGCAGGCCAACAAGACGTTGTGCTATTGACGGCTCGCATTATAATGGAGAAATATTAGTGGGGTATTTCAACAGGCACCCGGAGGAGAAACAGTAGCTATAAGAATGCCAGCAACGGTTTCCAAGGAGAATAAAAGGAACAATAAAAAAAAAAAAAAAAAAGGAAGGGGGGTGCGGGGAGTGGATTGGGAGCAGGGACGAGGTGGGAAATGCCTCAGGGAGAAAAAAGAAAGTCCACTCAGAGAATGTATGTTAATGCAAAGCCTGTTTGCTCACCAGGTTCTTGGGAGAAAGGCGCAGCAAGGATCCCGGTAGGTGAACTCTGCAATTACAGAATTATTAATTTATGCAGCTCTGCAGACCACACATGGGACTTCATGGTAATTAAGTTACAGATAAAGTCAGGTTAGTTTCCCTCTGAATATAAACAGTTGTGTTCTGTTTAACACACACTCAGGGAAAATTGTGTGGATTTAAACCAAAGAATCGTCTCTGGTAAACATATATTCTATGCAGAACCTGTCATCAATATAATGTTAGGAAAAAAAAAAAGTACTGTCCAGCAGTGGACTTAGCAGAGGAGCAAGAATGATGGAGGCTCAGTCAGTCAACCTCTCCACGAGGGAGGAGGGTAGGGAGCCTGGAGACAAGACGTTTCCTAAGACCCTCCTACGGAGTCTGCATTAGTGATTCACAAAGGTTCAGGCAGACCCTGAAAAAGGCGAAAGTGTTAGTAGCTCAGCCCTACGGACTCTTTGGCAATCCCACTGGACTGTTGCCCAGCAGGCTCCTCTGTCCATGGGATTCTCCAGGCAAGAATACTGGAGTGGGTTGCCATTTCCTTCTCCAGGGGATCTTCCTGAACCAGGGATCAAACCAGGGTCTCCTGAATGGCAGGCAGATTCTTTATCATTGAGCCACCAAGGAAGACTAGCAGACACTGGGGATGCGGATAAAATCCATTATCATGGTCACCTGGAACGCTCAGAAAAGGGTTAAACTGAGACATAACCCTTAAAAAGTGCCATATTGGACCCTGTAATTTTACTTCCAGGAATTCATTATAAGTAAATAATCACCCTGATGGCTCATTCTTTTCATGTGTCAACCTGGTGGAACCCCAGGATGCTCAGATATTTTGTTAAACATTATTTATTTATGTGTCTGGGGATGTTTCTGGATGAAATTAACATCCTGAATCAAATAAAAGGCTGAGGAAGAAAGAATTCTTCCTCTGAATCTGTCTTTGAGCTGAGACATTGGTCTCCTGCTACGAAGATGTTTATCGCAGTGGTGTTTATGATAACAAACCTGCAATCAATCTGCCTTTTTCAACTAGCATTTTACTGTGAACAAATCTCTGTATCTGTAGATATGTTTGTGAACCTCATCTTTTTTCTTATTTTTTTTAATCAAAGCATAGTTAATACAACAATGTTGTATTAATTTCTTCTGTATGACAAAGTTATACATATAAACACATTTATTTTTGGATACTTTATAGTGTACATATTTTAACTGTTTATTTTGTTTGGGGTTATAGAGAAGGCGATGGCACCCCACTCCAGTACTCTTGCCTGGAAAATCCCATGGATGGAGGAGCCTGGTAGGCTGCAGTCCATGGGGTCACACAGAGTCGTACATGACTGAGCAACTTCACTTTCACTTTTCACTTTCATGCATTGGAGATGGAAATGGCAACCCACTCCAGTGTCCTTGCCTGGAGAATCCCAGGGATGGGGGAGTCTGGTGGGCTGCCATCTATGGAGTCTCACAGAGTCGGACACGACTGAAGCAACTTAGCAGCATAGCCAATTAACAATGTTGTGGCAGTTTGGGGTGAACAGCAAAGGAACTCAGCCATACACACACATGTATCCCATATTCTTTTCCACTGTGATTTGTCAAAGGATATTGAGTGCAGTTCCCTGTGCCACACAGTAGGACCTTGTTGTTTATCCCCTCTGTATATAAACGCTTATGTCTGCTAACCCCAACCTCCCATTCCATCCTTCCCCCAGTTCCCTCCCCCTGGTCAACCACAAATCTGGCCTCCCTGGTGAACCTCATCTTAAGTGACCATGGAACCTCCCATGGATCAGTACATCATAATTAGTGTAATTAATATGTACAACAGCTTAAGAATGATACTATATAAGCTATTTATATGTTCACCAAGTTGAAAGGAGCACATTTCAAACACCAAAATATTGTAAGATTCAGTTTCTACTTGCTGAATCTCTCAGAAGTAACTTCTCCAGCAGTTTCCACAAAAGTCGTATATTTGCTTTATGACTGATAAAATGCCTAATCAAAACGCATTCTTTATTGTATCTATACTGTCATTTACATAATTGAACTTTATAGCAGATTCTCCAATTCATGTCCCCGAGCAACCCACAGATCAGATATATGCTTAAGGGGCATTTTTCAAAATTGTGAAAAGCATGTATAGAAGGAAAGCCATGTAGAGTATACTAGTATATCTAAAGAAAATGTTAAGTCACAGTTAGTTACCTGTTCAGCTCAGTTTAGTTCAGTTGCTCAGTCGTGTCCGACTCTTTGCGACCCCATGAATCGCAGCACGCCAGGCCTCCCTGTTCACCAACTCCTGAAGTTTACCCAAACTCATGTCCATCCAGTCAGTGATGCCATCCAGCCATCTCATCCTCTGTCGTCCCCTTCTCCTCCTGCCCCCAATCCCTCCCAGCATCAGGGTCTTTTCCAATAGGTCAACTCTTCGCATGAGGTGGCCAAAGTATTGGAGTTTTAGCTTCAGCATCATTCCTTCCAATGAACACCCAGGATTGATCCCCTTTAGAATGGGCTGGTTGGATCTCCTTGCAGTCCAAGGGACTCTCAAGAGTCTTCTCCAATACCACAATTCAAAAGCATCAATTCTTTGGTGCTCAGCCTTCTTCACAATCCAACTCTCACATCCATACATGACCACTGGAAAAACCATAGCCTTGACTAGACGGACCTTTGCTGGCAAAGTAACGTCTCTGCTTTTGAATATGCTGTCTAGGTTGGTCATAACTTTTCTTCCAAGGAGTAAGCATCTTTTAATTTCATGGCTGCAATCACCATCTACAGTGATTTTGGAGCCCCCCAAAATAAAGTCTGACTCTGTTTCCACTGTTTCCTCATCTATTGCCATGAAATGATGGGACCAGATGCCATGACCTTCGTTTTCTGAATGTTGAGCTTTAAGCCAACTTTTTAACTCTCCTCTTTCACTTTCATCAAGAGGCTTTTTAGTTCCTCTTCACTCTCTGCCATAGGGTGGTGTCATCTGCATATCTGGGGTGATTGATATTTCTCCCGGCAATCTTGATTCCAGCTTGTGTTTTTCCAGCCCAGCATTTTTCATGATGTACTCTGCATAGAAGTTAAATAAGCAGAATGACAATATACAGCCTTGACATACTCCTTTTCCTATTTGGAACTAGTCTGTTGTTCCATGTCCAGTTCTAACTATTGCTTCCTGACCTGCATATAGGTTTCTCAAGAGGCAGGTCAGGTGGTCTGGAATTCCCATCTCTCTCAGANGGCAGGTCAGGTGGTCTGGAATTCCCATCTCTCTCAGAATTTTCCACAGTTTATTGTGATCCACACAGTCAAAGGCTTTGGCATAGTCAATAAAGTAGAAATAGATGTTTTTCTGGAACTCTCTTGCTTTTTCCATGATCCAGCAGATGTTGGCAATTTGATCTCTGGTTCCTCTGCCTTTTCTAAAACCAGCTTGAACATCAGGGAGCTCATGGTTCACCTATTGCTGAAGCCTGGCTTGGAGAATTTTGAGCATTACTTTACTAGCATGTGAGATGAGTGCAATTGTGCGGTAGTTTGAGTATTCTTTGGCATTGCCTTTCTTTGGGATTGGAATGAAAACTCACCTTTTCCAGTGTTGTGGCTACTGCTGAGTATTCCAAATTTGCTAGCATACTGAGTGCAGCACTTTCAAAGCATCATCTTTCAGGATTTGAAATAGCTCAACTGGAATTCCATCACTTCCACTAGCTTTGGTCATAGTGATGCTTTCTAAGGCCCACTTGACTTCACATTCCAGGATGTCTGGCTCTAGGTGAATGATCACACCATTGTGATTATCTCAGTCATGAAGATCTTTTTTGTACAGCTCTTCTATGTATTGCCACATAACAAATTACCCCAAAGTATAATGGCTTAAAGCAACAAACAGTTGTTATCTCAGACTATCTGTGAGTCGAGAATCCAACCACGGCTCAGCAGGGTCCTTTGGTTCTGATTTCTTATAGGGCTTCAAGCAAGATGTGGGCCAGGCCTGCATTTATCTTAAAACTCAGCTGGGAGTTGATCCATGTTTGAGTTCATTCAAGTAGTTGTTGACAGGAGTCATTTCCTCACTAATTGTTGGTCTAAGATCGCTGTTTCTCTTTTTCTTGGCCTCTAGAGAGCAGCTCACAGCACGGCAGCTGGTTTCACCAGAGTGGGAAAGCGGGCAGGCACGAGAGAATACCTAAGTCAAGAGTCACAGAACTTTTATAGGTGGTGTTTCTGCGTTTAACAAATAAAATTCATGACCCCCAAAGCAGTGCTAAGGGGACAATTTATAGCCATAAATGTGTACATTGAATTGAAAAGCAGAACTAAGAGAAAAAAAGAGCTAACTAAATGCAAAGCTAACAGGAGGAAGGAAATAATAAAGATTACAGCAGAAATTAATGGAACAGAAAATAGGGAAACAGTAAAGAAAATCAGCAAAAACAATAGCTGATTCTTTCAGAAGATTAACAAAATGGACAAAACTTTGGCTAAATTAATAGAAAAAGAGAAAAGACTCAAATCAGAAATGAAAGAAGGCAGCTCTCAACAAATTTTACTAAAATAAGAAGCATTATAAAAGAATGCCATGAACAGTTGTACTTCAGCAATGCTGATGACCTAAATGAAATGGACAAAGTCCTAGAAACACATATATCAGGCTGAATTATGAAGACATAGAAAACCTTAAAAAATGTATAACTAGTAAGGAGATTGAACTAGTAGTCAAATACTTTCCAACAAAGAACGCCCAGGACCATATCGTTTCACTGGTGAATTCTACCGAACACTTAAAGAAAAATGAACATCAACTTTCCTCAAACTCTTATAGAAAATTGAAGAGGGGGAAATGCTTCCAAACTCACTCTTTCAGGCCAGCAATGATACTACAAGAAAAAAAAAAAAAAGAAGACCAATATCCCTGATGAATATTAATGCAAAATTCAGTTCAGTTCAGTTTAGTTGCTCAGTCGTGTCCGACTGTTTGTGACCTCATGGACTACAGCACACCAGACCTCCCTGTCATCACCAACTCCCGGAGTTTACTCAAACTCATATCCATTGAGTCAGTGATGCCGTCCAACCATCTGATCCTCTGTCATCCCCTTTTCCTCCCAACTTCAATCTTTCCCAGCATCAGGGTCTTTTCCAAGGAGTCAGTTCTTTGCATCAGGTGGCCAAAGTATTAGTTTCAGCTTCAACATCAGTCCTTCCAATGAATATTCAGGACTTATTTCTTTAGGATTGACTGGCTTGATCCCCTTGCATTCCAAGGGACTCTTAAGAGTCTTCTCCAACACCACAGTTCAAAAGCATCAATTCTTCGGCACTCAGCTTTCTTAATAGTCCAACTCTCACATCCATACATGACTACTGGATAAACCATAGCTTTGACTAGATGGACCTTTGTTGGCAAAGGAATGTCTCTGCTTTTGAATATGCTGTCTAGGTTGGTCATAACTTTCCTTCTAAGGAATAAGCATATTTTCATTTCATGGCTGCAGTCACCATCTGCAGTGATTTTGGAGCCCAAAAGAATAAAGTCTGTCACTGTTTCCCCATCTATTTGCCGTGAGGATTTTAGTTTTCTGAATGTTGAGCTTTAAGCCAACATTTTTACTCTCCTCTTTCACTTTCACCAAGAGGCTCTTTAGTTCTTCTTCGCTTTCTGCCATAAGGGTGGTGTCATCTGCATATCTGAGATAATTGATATTTCCCCAGGCAATCTTGATTCCAGTTTGTGTTTCATCCAGCCCAGCATTTCTCATGATGTACTCTGCATATAAGCCAAATAAGCAAAATTACTCAACAAAACACTGGTAAATCATATTGAATAGCACATTACAGGGATTTACACATGATTAAATGGGATTTACTACTGGAATGCAAAGATAGTTCAATGTATAAAATTAATCAATGTAATACACCACATTAACAGAATAAAAAGGGAGACACTTGATCACCTCAACTGATGCAGAAAATCATTGAACAAAATTCAACTTTTTCCATCATTGAAAAACACTCAACAAGCTAGGAATAGAAGGAAACTACCTCAACATTATAAAGACTGTATATGAAAAATCCATAGCTAACATCATACAAAGATAAAAACATTTTCTCCAACATTAGGAATAAGATAAGGAAGGCCCTTTTTGCTACTTGTGCTCAACATATTACTGGAAGTCCTAGCCAAAGCTATTAGGCAAGAAAAGGAAATAAAAGGCATTCAAGTTGGTAATGAAGAAGCAAAACAATCTCTGCAGTTGGTCCTAATTTTATGTGTAGAAAATCCTAAACATTCCACACACACAAAAAAATTGCTATCCACTGACAATGAACAATTTGGAAAGGAAATTAAGAAAATGATTTTATATACAGTAGCACCAAAAAGAATAAAATTCCTAGGAATAAAATTGACCAAGGAGGTGAAAGACTTGTACACTAAAAACAACAGAACATTGCTGAAATAATTGTAAAATACACAAATAAATGGAAAGATATCCACACTTGTGGATTGGAAGATTTAATATTAAAATATCACTCCACAAAACTATCTATATATTTAATAGACTGCATGTCACTTTTAAGTAGAATTTTTGCAGAATAGAAAAATTTCTGCAAAAATAAAAAAACTCATGCTAAAATTTACATTGAGTCTCAAGAAAATAACAGATAGTCTTCTGAGAGAACAAATTTAGAGGTCTCACACTTCCTAATTTCAAATCTTATTATGAAGCTGTAGTAATCAAAACAGTGTGTATTGGCATAAAGACTAGTATGGAATAGATAGAGCCAAGAAATACAGCTTTTTGTATATAATTAAATAATCTTTAACAAGGATGCCAAGACTCAATGGGAAAAGAATAGTCATTTTAACAAACAGTATTAAGAAAACTGGATATTCACATGCAAAAGAATTAATTTGGACTCTAACCTTGTGCCATGTACAAAAATTAACTCAAAGTGGATCAAGGACATAAATGTGTGAGCTGAACTACAAGACTCTTAGAAGAAAGCATAGAGGAAACTCTTCATGACATTAGACTTTGCAAGGATTTCTTGGAAGTGACACCAAAAAGCACAGACAATAGAAGTAAAAATAGATCATCTGGAACTCATCAAACTTCACAACTTTTCTGTGTCAAAGGACTCAGTTAATAAGGAGAAAAGATACTCTACAGAATCAGAGAAAAGATTTAACAGTCATTATTAAATTATTGTTAAATCACTATTATCTGGAGTTAATACACGGGATGTGCTCAGTCCTGTCTGACTCTTTGAGACCCTGTAGACTATAGACTCTATCCATGGAATTTCCCAGGCAACAATACTGGAGTGAGTTGCTGTTTCCTCCTCCAGGGAATTTCCTAACCCAGGGATCAAACTCATGTCTCTTGTGTGTCCTGCATTGGCAGGTGGATTCTTTAACCCAGTGCCACCTAGGAATCCCCTGTGAGATACTAGTGTGGTCAAATTCATAAAAACAGAAAGGCTGGAATTTTCCAGAGGCAAGGAGGAGAAGGAAATGGAAGTTTATTGCTTAATAAGTATACAGTTTCAGTTTGTAGTATGAAAAAGGTTGCAGTTTGGTTGTACAACATTGTGAATATACTTAGCATTTCTGAATTATACACTTAAAGATGGTAAAAATGGTTAATTTATACTGAGTAATTTTTACTAAAATTAAAAGTGAAGTATTAGTCACTCAGTTGTGTCCAACTCTGCTACTCCATGGATTATAGCCTGCCAGGCTCCTCTGTCCATGGAATTCTCCAGGCAAGAATATGAAATGGATTGTTCTTCCCTTCTCCAGGGAATCTTCCTGACCCAAGGATTGAACCCAGGTCTCCTGCATTGCAGGCAAGTTTTTTGCCATCTGAGCCACCAGGGAAACCCACTAAAATTAAAACTAAAAATTAAAAAACAGGCCATCCAGTTAAAATTTAATTTCAGATAAATACTGATTGAATAATGTTTAGTCTAAATACAGTATGTTCTGAGGCTTCCCAGGCAGCTCAGTGGTAAAGGATCTATCTGCTTAACAAGCAGGAGACATGGGTTTGCTCCCTGGGTTGGGAATATCCCCTGGAGAAAGAAATAGCAGCTCACTCCAAAATTCTTGCCTAGAAAACCCCATGGACAGAGGAGCCTGGCGGGCCATAGCCCATGCGGTCACAAAAGACACGACCTGCCAACTGAACAACAACAATAACAAATACAATATGTCCCAAATCTTGTATGGGACATACTTAGAGTAATAAGTATCTGAAATTCAAATTTAACTCCTCTATGAGAAGCAAAATTCTATAAAATTCTATTTTCATGTATAATGAGGAGCTAATAGCTAGTAAATAGACTTATAAAAGGGTTACAAAAATTGTTTTTTAGCTATGGCAGCATTAATTTGCTGAAAACTTGAATTTATTATTCTACCATCCCATTTAAGTACAAAGTTTATAAGTCTTTCCAGAGAAAGAACATATATATCAGAGGAAAAACTTATGTAAATGAAATTCCTGTAAGTTATAAGGACCAATTGTCTTTATCCATGAGCTATTGGTTTTGTTTCAAATTGGTTAAAATTTTCAGTTGCTGCTATCATTAACTGTTAAAATGTAAATTACTATGAGCTTAAGAATTATAGTATGTTGAGGATACTTTTGTAAACCCCAGACTGTGTAGCAAGACATATATCTATCAAAAATATTTTAGTACGGGTTGAGGGTGGGGAATTATAAGAAGGTGGTCAAAAGGTACACACTTCTAGTTATAAGTAAACACTACATATGTAATACACAGCATGATGGCTATAGTTAACACTGTTTTATGGTGTATTTGAACATTATTAAGAAAGAAACCCTGAAAGTTCTCATCACAAGGAGAAAATGTTTCATATATTTTCTTTTTTTGTATCTTCACAAGGTCACCATTTCACAGTACATACAAGTCAAGTCATTATGCTGTCTCCCTTAAGCTGATACAATGCTGTATGTCAAGTGTATCTCAATGAAACTGAAATTTAAAAAATAGATTATTCTAGGACTCTAGCTTCTAGGAACTCTGAGCTGGCACATAGCAAATGCCCAAATACTTGTTGATTTGTTGAATAAATGTACTATGTGCCTTATTAATATTGTCATATCCAGTTAACTGCCATTTGTAAACAGGCAGGCTAAGGTTTAGAAGAGTCAGATTATCTGCCTCTGGTTACCTCCTGCAGAGTTAGGATTTGCGCCCAGGAGTCTCTGGTGCCAGAAACCCAGCTCGCTCTTCACCACACACCACATGGCCTTGTGTTTATGAGACCAAATGCCAGAGCCAATGGCTGTGTAATTCAACACACCCTTCTGTTGGCATGATTCCTAAGGTGAAATCACTGTGCCATCATAGATTTAGTTTTTCGTTGCAAAGTAGCAATAAATATGATAAGAAGGTTTCTTGCCCTCCCTAATTAGACTGTGATGAACAATGCCTGAGAACCGGATAATTAGAGGCCAGGTAACATTATCCTCAGTGGCTCGGTCATGTCCAGCTCTTTGTGGCCCCATGAACTATATAGCCCACCAGGCTCCTCTGTCCATAGAATTTTCCAAGCAAGAATACTGGAGTGGCTTCCACTTCCTACTCCAGGGGATCTTTCCAGCCCAAGGACTGAACCTGAGTCTCTCGCATCTTCTGCACTGGAAGGCACCACCTGACAATTTTCTGTATCTACAAATCATTTTGCTGTTCCCCATGCGGGTGTATATTAAGTATTTGCTATATGTTGGCATTGTGCTAGTGGCTGAGAAAGACGCCCAGAAAGACGACCATGGACCGGGTGACCATATATCTGGGTGTGGGGTGATTGTTTGTGTCTGTTTTATACTTGTTGCCCCTTGTAGTTGTTTATGAGTGAGTGAAGTCACTCAGTCGTGGCCGACTCTTTGCGACCCCATGGACTATAGACTACCAGGGCCCTCTGTCTGTGAAATTTTCCAGGCAAGAATACTGGAGTGGGTTGCCATTTCCTTCTTCAGGAGATCTTCCCAACCCAGGGATCAAGCCCGGGTCTCCTGCACTGGGGGCAGATGCTTTACCATCTGAGCCACCAGGGAAGCCTACAGTTATTTATAGCATCCCTTATTTCATTATCTCAGAAGACTTTTGGCTTGGATGATAAATCTTATGGTTCCTTACCTGTGCTAGAACTTCAAGAGGCTTTCAAAATCATTGGCAAAAGAAGTAACGTACTAGAAAAAAGAAGTCACTAATCCTTTCTGTCTGTGGCAGGCAGCTTCCATAATGCCTCCCAATCACCCCTGCCTCCTGGTACCCAGGTCCTTGTCTCATCTCCTCTACGAGCATATGGAATGGACTTAATGACTGGTTTCTAAAGAGCAGAACTCAATACAAGTTATAAAAACAGAAGAAAACAATTGTTTTCAGGGGTCAGCTTGCAACCATTTAGTAGAATCATTCCATGTCACAACAGAGCCATGAATACAAAGCGTATAATCATGATTGTTGATAATGCCCAGGCAGACTTTACTTTCTTGGGCTCCAAAATCACTGCAGATGGTGACTGCAGCCATGAAATTAAAATATGCTCATTCCTTGGAAGAAAAGCTATGACCAACCTAGACAGCATATTAAAAAGCAGAGACATTACTTTGCCAACAAAGGCCAATCTAGTCAAAGCTATGGTTTATCCAGTAGTCATGTATGGATGTGAGAGTTGGACTGTAAAGAAAGCTGAGCACCAAAGAATTGATGCTTTTTAACTATGGTTTTGGAGAAGACTCTTGAGAGTTCCTTGGACTGTAAGGAGATCAAAGCAGTCAATCCTAAAGGAAATTAGTCCTGAACATTCACTGAAAGGACTGATGCTGAAGCTGAAACTCTAGTACTTTGGCCACCTGATGCAAAGAGCCAACTCTTTGGAAAAGACCCTGATGCTGGGAAAGATTGAGGGCAGGAGGAGACTGGGACAACAGAGGATGAGATGGTTGGATGGCATCACTGACTGGATGGACATGAGTTTGGACAAGCTCCGGGAGTAGGTGATGGACAGGTAGGCCTGGAGTGCTGCAGCCCATGGGGTCGCAAAGAGTCGGACACAACTGAGGGACTGAACTGAACTGTGGGAGCACAGTAAAACATGCATTTTGAGAAACTAGAACCATTGTATTAATTGTCTTTCACTGCTGTAACAAATTACCACCAACTTAGTGGCTTAAAACAACACAAATGTGTTACAGTTCTGGAGGTCAGAAGTCTGACACGGGCCTCACTGGGCTAAAATCAGGACATGGGAAGGGCTCCATTTCCTTTCTGCAGGCCCCCAGGCACTAGTCCCCAATCTTCTTGACACCAGGGACTGGTTTCGTAGGAAACAATTTTTCCAGACTGGAGGAGGGGGAACCATTTCAGGATGATTCCAGTCCCTTGTCCTTACCGTGCACTTTTCCCCTGTTGTTACTACATCGGCTCCCCCTCCGTTCACCAGGCATTAGATCCTTGAGGCTGGGGGCCCTGCTCTAGGGGACCATTCATTACCATGCCCTTTCCAGCTTAAAGGCCACCTGCTTCCCTTGTCTTGCAGCCCCTTCCTCCACTTTCAAAGCCCACAGTGATGTGCTGAGCGCTCCCCACACTGCATCACTCTGACCTCCTTTGCCGCTTTCCTTCTCCTTTAAGAGGGGCTTCCCCAGTGGCTCAGTGCTAAAGAATCCGCCTGCCAATACAGAGATACCGGTTCGACCCCTGGGTTGGGAAGATCCCCTGGAGGAGGGCATGGCAATCCACTCCAAAATTCTTGCCTGGAGAATCCTATGGACAGAGGAGCCTGGATGGCTACAGTTCATGGGGGCTCGAAGACTTGGACATAAGTCAACAACTTAGCACATGTACACATACTGGGCCCACCCAAATAATCCAGGAAAATCTTCTTATTTTAAGGTGAGCTGATTATCTAATTTAATTCCATCCAACACCTTAATTCCTCCTTTGTCCAGTAACATTGCATATTTACAGGTTCTGGGGATTGTAACTTGAACATTTGGGTGGGGGTGGGGTCATTATTCTGCCTACCGCAACTGTGTTTTCCAAAGTGTGTTTTGGGAAACACCAGTTGAGTCAGACGGTGTGAGGAAAAGGTTCCATGGGGGAACATGTTTGGGAAACGCTGCATACCATCACTTAGTTTGGGAACTTCACAAGAGAGTGTTATGCTGAAGAAACCAGGCCAACTAACTGGAAGATACCGCACATTTTTTTTTCTCAAAGAAACTGATGACATGCTGGTGTCCCACTGAGTGTTATGTCCTTGGACTGCTATGGGGCCTTCTGGATTCTGGTCTCTGCTTGCCACCAACTCGCTGTGAGGTCCGGAACCAGCCCTGTAACCCCATCGACTAAATGCGGGGTGGACAGGCCACAGATGTCATTGGCTCTCCTGTTCCATGCTTCCTAGAATGGTGGGAAAGTTTCCTTCCAAACCTGAGATTCTGATTCAATTCAGCAAATGTGCAAAACACATTACTCCACAGGTAGGAACAGAGTCCACTTTGGGGAATCAAATGACAGTCAAATGAGGTTCTCCTTTCAAAGACATAATTCTCCAGTGAGGGACACAAGAACGGAAACAAAAGTCTCTAAGATGCATGACAGGGGCCCTAACAGAGGCACATACAGAGTGCCGAAGCATCGTGGAAGACGGGTTGTCAGCTCCATGCAGACGGGGGAAAGGGTGGAATTTACCTTTAAAAGGCAGCAGGGGTTCACCTGACAGGGTAGGATGAGATGGAGACATGAGAGAATGTAAATGAGGGCGTTCTTACTGTAATTTAGAAACTGTACTTGCCATGTACTTTCAGTGGAGTCAACTGAATCCTTCAAGCCAAATGACTGGATCTGAATTCAGATCCGTAAGAAATTACCCTTTCCCATCATGGACTGTGACTGCAACTTGCTCCTTGGAAGAAAAGCTGCGACATAGCTAGATAGCATATTAAAAAGCAGAGACATCATTTTGCCCACAAAGGTCTATATATAGTCAGAGCTATGGTTTTTCTAGTAGTCATGTACAGATATGAGAGTTGGACTATAAAAAAGGCTGAGCGCTGAAGAATTGATGTTTTCAAACTGTGGTGCTGGAGAAGACTCTTGAGAGGCCCAAGGTGATCGAACCAGTGAACTGTAAAGGAAATCAACCCTAAATATTCATGGGAAGGACTGCTGCTGAAGCTGAAGCTCCAGTACTTTGGCCACCTGATGCGAAGAGCCGACTTGTTGGAAAAGATCCTGGTGCTTGGAAAGATTGAGAGCAGGAAGAGAAGGGAGAGACAGAGGATGAGATGGTTATATGACATCATCAACTCATTGGACATGAGTCTGAGCAAACTCGGAGAGATGGATAGTGAAGAATGGGGGAGCCTGGCACGCTGCAGTTGGGGTCACAAAGAATTGGACATGACTTAGTGACTCAACACCAACATCAGATCATGAATATTCACTGGATGATTTCTGCCTGACCTTCGTATAGAGCGCACGACCTCCTAACATCATCAAGTGCCTTTTGGAAACAGGTAGAAAGTGTCATCCCATCCTAGGGGCAGCCTCTCCTTGCTTTGGTGCTAAGAAAATAACAGGCATGATTTATTCAGGCTAAAAAATGCGCACCAAATTATAGACTTTGCTTTGTATGTCTTAAGGGCTTTATTCATGTTTATTTTCAACAAAGGTGTATTATGTTTTTTTTTTTCCTCTGAGCCTTTTGTCAACAGCGGTACCAAGACAGCATGACTGTTTCTAAATTACCCTTGCCTCTTGCATGACCGGGAGAGAAAGTTATGCGGGCTGGGCATGTGTGCATTAACAAGAAGACAAGGAAGACGTTAATCGCTTTAATCTGGAAATATTTTTAAAATCCAGTTTCATTTACAGTTGTGGGATTGTAATGGAAGGCCACCCATATTTAGTCGTTACTGCCGTTGTTTCGAAGAACAACAGAAAGAGCTCAAAAGGACAATACAAAAATGTGTTCTTGCACAGAAAACTCAGCAAAATAAATAAATAGGAACATAACAGTGGTAACACTTACCCAAATAGTTAGACCTCAAAAGAAGACCTCATATATCTCCATGGAGATGGGAATAAAAATAAATCATGAGGGAGCATGATTATAAAACTACTGCCTTGTGCCAAGTACTGGGCTAGATGCTTTCCTTGCTGTATTTAATCCTAAAGCAGTTCTCTGCAGTTGGCCAAACGCCTGTAAATCTACCCCCAGCAAGAATATCACACAAGTCTATAAATGCAAACAGGCTCAAACCACTATACATATAATGCAAACCGTGCAGGCCAACCTCTACCCTTGCTGCCTCCTTCTCTCAGATGCTGGAGTGTTTCCTAAGCTCACAGCATCCTTCTCAAGCTCCAGGCTCTCCAGGAAGCCTGTGAAAGCATTCAAAGTCAGTGCTTCCCTCAGATCCCCTCTACTAGTTCCCACTTGGGAGTTAGCTGGTATTTCTGCCAAGCATCTCCTCTGGGGAGCTCCCAAAGTGATCAGCTCTTAAATTGCCCAAGTGGACCGTGTTCGTTGCTGTTCTCACTACACCACAGCCACGCTAAGCTCTACACAGGAGTATGGGGACGATCCACAGTGGTCTACCCACTATGTGATTCACTTTGACTCCTGGGCCCCAGTAGTAAACCTTCAGGGCCATAATGAGAGCAGATACTCAGCTTCCAGCCAACATCACTTCCAGTTTAGACACAACTTTCAGGCTGAGACCTGAGACTTAAAAGCCATCATCCAACACAGGCTCCACAGAATCCTCACCTTTCCCTTCCCCCCAATACACTGAGACACAGACATAAACCTCTGCTCATTCCCCCTGGATCAAACTTCCTCATGTCAAGTGATTCCTAAGAGGACAGGCCTATGGATTTGGTGGATCACAAAGGCATCTCTGAATGCCAGCTTGGGCTCAAATGGGACTCCAGTTACGTACAAATGAGACACATGAGTTTTAGAAAGATTAATAAGTTGACTCAGCTGGTAAAGGTAGGGGTTGATACTGGAACTCTTGTGCTACGCTGTGCTTAGTTGCTCAACTGAGTCCCACTTTTTGCAACCCCATGGACTGCAGCTCACCAGGCTCCTCTGCCCATGGAGATTCTCCAGGCAAGAATACTGGAGTGGGTTGCTATGCCCTCCTCCAGGGGAATCTTCCTAACCCAGGGGTAGAACCCAGGTCTCCTGAATTATAGTTGGATTCTTTACTGTCTGAGTCACCAGGAAGGCTCAAGGGCACTGGAATAGATAGTCTATCCCTTCTCAGGGGAACTTCCCGACCCAGGAATCAAACCAGGGTCTCCTGGATTGCAGGCGGATTCTTCACCAGCTGAGCTACCTGGGAAGCCTGACGTTGGAACCCAGGTCTGCCTAACTCTAAATTACACTACCCCAGAAAACTCTGAGCATGGCTCATGCAGCACCGTGCAAAGAGCCTTTGGTTTGATCAAAGTTGCCCTTTGATAAGTCTTCTTATCGAAGTTGCCCTTTGCAAGTCTTGTTTTATTTCTGAAGATCAGGGTGCCTCTCAGGGTTGAATACCTAGGTCCTCCATTTAAGATGTGGAGGTCTGAAGTCCAGATACTTCAAGACAAGTGTTCTTTCTTTAAATCCCTGCAGTATGGTCGATTTGCAATACTGTGTTACTTTCAGGTGTACAGCAAAGTGCTTCAGTTATAGATAGAGACATCATTTTTCAGATTATGTTCCTGCATAGGTCCTTGCGAAATCTTTAGTAGAGTTCTGTGTGCTTATCTGTTGCATCTTATATATGGTAGCATGCACACACTAATCCCAAACTCCCGATTTATCCCCCTCCCCTTTCCCCCTTGGTAATCACAGATTTTTTTTTTTTCTATGTGTGTGTGTGTTTGTTTCTGTTTTGTATGCAAATTCATTCGTATCTTTTTTTTTTTGATTCCACATGTAAGTGATATCATATGATATTTGTTTTTGGCTTACCTCATTTAGTATGATAATCAAAAGTAATCCACGCAAATGGCATTATTTTGTGGATGAGTACTATTCCACTGCGTATATACCACACCTTTATCCGTGCACCAGCTGATGGACACGGGTGCTCCCTTGGCTTGGCTTTTGTGAATGAGTGCTGCAGTGAACGCTGCGGTACGTGTGCTTTCTCGATTTATGGTTTGCTCCAGATATCTGCCCAGGAGTGGGATTATAGGACCTATGGTAGCTCTATTTGAGAGTTCTGTTTTATTTAGTGTCTTCAGTGATTTCTTGCTTACATAACATCAGTTAAGTAGAGTCTTCCTTGAAGTTAACTTGCCTGTGCACCGTGCTGGAGGGCTCTTCACTTTCTCCTCTAGTGATTACACGGAAGCTCTACAATGCTGGAATTCACATCATCATTGACCAAAGGCTCAAGCTGTGGTTGCTCATAAATGTTCACATCTTTTGTACCTTCTAGGCAGAGTACAAGATGCCTGTAACACACAAAGATATCTCCTCAGTTCAGTTCAGTTCAGTCGCTCAGTCATGTCCGATTCTTTGTGACCCAATGAATCGCAGCACGCCAGGCCTCCCTGTCCATCACCAACTCCCGGAGTTCACTCAGACTCACGTCCATCGAGTCAGTGATGCCATCCAGCCATCTCATCCTCTGTCGTCCCCTTCTCCTCCTGCCCCCAATCCCTCCCAGCATCAGAGTCTTTTCCAATGAGTCAGCTCTTCACATGAGGTGGTCAAAGTACTGGAGTTTCAGCGTCAGCATCACTCCTTCCAAAGAACACCCAGGGCTGATCTCCTTTAGAATGGACTGGTTGGATCTCCTGGGTGACAGCAAAAACAGCAGCAACCAGCTGACCTAGCCTATGACTGACTACCTGTTTACTTGGTGTCATATTCTATCCTTTGCAAGCCCATGGACTGTAGCCCACCAGGCGCCTCTGTCCATGGAATTTTTCAGGCAAGAATACTGGAGTGGATTGCCATTTCCTTCTCTAGGGGATTGTCCCCACCCAGGGATTGAACTCACATCTGCATTGCCAGGCAAATTTGTTACCACTGGAGATCTAATTTCTCATTTATGCAGGACTTAGGAACAAGAAAACTAACACCATGTGGAAGCAATTAGACAATTCAGAAAGATAGTCTGGCAAGACAGCAGCCTCAGTTTCTCTGAAATCTTCAAGTCAATGCCATAAAAAGAAATGGAGGGAGAATGTATGAGATTAAAAGAGACGAGACATAACAATGAAACGTGTTGTACATACAGACAGTGATCAGATTCTGCTTTAAACAAGCTGGCTAAATAATATCTGGGGGACAGCTGGAGAAATTTGAGCATGAATTCATTACTTGTAGATTTGAAGAAACTGGCCTTTGTGTTAGATGTGAAAATCATGTGACAAATAGAAAAATGGCCTTCATTTTTTAGAAGTGTAGTTTTTATGGCTGAAATGACATCATGTCTGTAATTTGCTTTAGATTTCAGGACAAAGTTAGACATACTATCAATATGGGAAACTGTAAACAATTGTGAAATCTGCCTGATGGGTGTACAAGTGTTCCTTATATCCTTCTCTCTACTGCTTGACATTGGTTCTAGTATTTTTAAAGCTCTGTAGGCCCAACATGGCTTTGGGGTCTGGAGAAGAGGAAGCCGGAGTGTTCAGGGGGCCTGTCTTTCTCGGTTGATTTGAAAACTCAGACCCTCAGGGTATCCTGGAAACTCACTGCTGTGAGAGCATCCACATCACCAAGGCCACCTCCTGCTCATCTTATAGGGAAGCAATGGAATTCCGGAAAGGCCCCATGGCTTTTCCCAAATCCCACAGCTTATAGGTCTGCGATCTGGAAGCAGAAAGCCGATCTCCTGTTTATCCAGGACCTTTCCGCTAGAGCCAGCGCTCAACAGCTCTGCAGGCTCTGAGCTTTGGACCAATGGTGGAAATGGAGCCAGACCTGCAGAAAGTTTTGCCCTTGGTCCCACTTAGACCGGCTGGTTCAAGGCAGGGTCAGGTCGGGTGCAAGCGTTTTCCGAGATACTGAGTGACAGCAGAAACGGAAGCGCACAACGCGTGCGAGTGCGCACTTGAAGGAGGGAGAGCGGCTCAGGGGGAAGGGCCGCACTGGGCTGCTGCTTCCTAACGAGAGGGAAGAGAGGCAGACCAAGCACGCCCCCCCCCCCCCCCCCCCCCCCCCCCCCCCCCCCCCCCCCCCCCCCTGCCTC
>SJYA01004254.1:0-35229 GCA_006410615.1 Neotragus moschatus
TCTCCCTCTCCCTCTCCCACAGAGTCCAAAAGGCTGTCCTGTACATCTGTGTCTCTTTTGCTGTCTTGCGTACAGGTTTAACATTATCAAAGGAGTCTTTTAAGAAGGAACACATCCTTCATCAGAGAATGAAGACCAACATTGTCATAAGCATTCAGAGTGTAACACAGAAGCATTTCTTGTTCACATGGGGCACTGCCTGCCCAAGATCTTCCACCTCCATGCTTGTCTTTAGCCCGGTCCCTTCACCTCTTTGAAGCCCTGTTTCCTCTCATGGGATGACGATGGTCATGATGGTGATGATAAGGATAAGGGTGAAGAAGAGGATGGTGATGTTACGGATGATACTGATGTTGGTGATGAAAACTGGTCCCACCATTGATTGGGCACCATGCTCCATGCCTCCTTGTTGCATTCAATTCTTAACCCCACTATGACGTGGGCAGAGCTATCATTATATTATTGTTGTTGTTGTTATACCTTCATTAGGTGAGGAAGCTGAGGCCTGGAGAGGTTAATCAACTTCCCCAAAGACACTCATAAGTATTCATATGATCTTAACTGGAAATTAATCTCAGGCAAGCCAGCTCCAGAGATAGAACTTCAGTACACAGATGGCAAAATCCTAAAAAATAATTCACAAATGACTGAAGTTTGGGGAAAGGTGGATCACGCTCTGCAGACCCCTCTGAAATGGAGATGCTGATATCGACCAAGCTTCTTCAGAGTGGGAGGCTGCTGCGGACTTCACATTGTATCCCCCCAAAACCCATGTGTTGACATCTTCACCGCACAGTGTGGTGGTATTTGGAGATAGAGACTTTGGGAAGGTGATCATGTCAAGAGGGCGGAGCTCCCACAATAGGATTAGTGTCCTCACTGGCTTCCCTTGTAGCTCTGCCTGCAGTGTAGGAGACCTGGGTTCGATTCCTGGGCTGGGAAGATCCCTTGGAGAAGGAAATGACAACGCACTCCAGTATTCTTGCCTGGAGAATCCGGGTGGACAGAGGAGCCTGGCAGGCTACATCCATGGGGTCGCAAGAGTCGGACACGACTTAGCAACTAAACCACCACCACCACCTCATTGGAAGAAAGAGACCAAACTAGAGCCTGCTCTATCAGTTGGGTGACGCTACAGCAAGAAGCCAGCTAACCACAGTCAGGAAGAATGTCTCATCAGACACCAGGCCTGCCAATGTCTTGATGCTGGACGGTCCAGACTCCAGAACTGTGAAAAATAAATATGTTGCTGAAGTCACACACTCTAGTATTTTTGTCATAGGAGCCCAAACTATAAAGAGAAAGCAAAATCTTAGGTATGATGGGGCTTCTAAAACTACCATGGGGGACTTCCCTGGTGATCCAGTGGTTAAGAATCCACCTTCCAATGCAGGAGACTCTGGTCCAATCCCTGGACAAGGAACTAAGACTCCACGTGCCTTGGGACAATCATGCCTGTGTGCCACAACAAAAGATCCCTCATGCTGCAACTAGGTTCCGACACGGCCAAAAGAACAAATATTTTGAAAAATAAATAGAAAAATAAAGTGACCATGTTCTATGAACACCATGTAACAGTATAAATCCTCCTAGTTCTAACAAAGGCCTGACAAGGTAGCTATTGTCATTGTGCATGCGGGCTAAGTCACTTCAGTTGTGTCCAACCCTTTGCGACTTAGGGACTATAGCCCATCAGGCTTCTCTGCCCACGGGACTCTCCAGGCAAACTTACTAGAGTGGGTCGCCATGCCCTGCTCCAGGGGATCTTCTCAACCCAGGGATAGAATCCACATCTCTTATGTCTCCTGCATTGATAGATGGGAGACCTGGGTTTAACCCCTGGGTCGGGAAGATCCCCTGGAGAAGAAAATGGCAAACCCACTCCAGTATTGTTGCCTGGAGAATCCCATGGACGGAGGAGCCTGGTGGGCTACAGTCCACGGCCGCAAAGAGCAGGACATGGCTGAGCGACTTCACCTTCACTTTCACTGTCCCACTAGCACCCCCTGGGAAGCCTGTTGTTATTATCACTTTGCATCTCGAGATGAAGAAACAGACTGTTGGGTAACCTGATCATGGGATGGTTGACCTGAAATCCAAATGCAGACAGTCTGGTCCTAAGGCTGAACCTTAACCACTACACTGTGAGGGTTTCTATCAATAAAACATCATTCTTACTGAGACCAGAAGTTCCTCAGTCACAAGGGTACAGTCCAAGCGCTTCATCCCTTGAGTGTGGAGCTTGTCATAACTGATACACAGGCGTTCCCTTCCCCAGTGATACCTTTGATCACCCTCCATCTTAGCAATCTGAAGAACACACAGCTTTTTGGTTCCAAATTTAGAAGGGGTCTAGAAGATTAATGTGGAGATTCTAGAACAGCACTCAGGAAGTTTTTTGAGTCTGTTTCCCTACCTGCAACCTTTTCTCAACCCTACACCTCGGTCTTTAGGGACTTGTCTATTCAGACAGTGACAGGAGCTGATGCGAGTGGGAATGCCAACCAGTAACAACACTGGAAATGGGTGGGGCTGCTCCCCCATCATCCCTAGATGCTTAGCTGAGAAAAGCAAGTCACTGGATTTCTTACAAGACAGCTGTTGGGGTAGGCCAGTACATTCAGAGGAAAGTAGAGAGGCAGAAGACGCGGTGGATTCAAGGGGTTGAGAAAATGAACCATGCCCCTACCAGTATGAAGGACATGCTGAGAAAGCCCAGGTTCTGCACAGACAGGCATCAAGCATTCACCATAGGAAAAGGACTGGAAGTCTCACAACCAGATTCAGAGACAGTCAGAATTAGAAGGAGGCCAGCATGTCCCATGAGTCCAACTTTCTAATCCTGGGTAAGAAAAGTAACCCAGGAGATGAGTAGCTCCTGAAAAATCACATAGCTGGTTGGGGGCCTGACATCTTAAGCATGTTAAGGATGGTGTGTGCCAATGGAAGGTGGCCACACATAAGGGCATCTCTCTCAGTGGGTCACTACTTCTTGTGGTTGTTCAGTCGCCAAGTCATGTCCAACTCTTTGCAACCCCATGGACTGCAGCACACCAGGCTTCCCTGTCCTTCACCATCTCCCAGAGTTTGCCCAAGTTCATGTCCATTGAGTCATGATGCCACCGAACCATCTCATCCTCTGTTGTCCTCATCTCCTACCTTCAATCCTTCCCAGCATCAGGGTCTTTTCCAATGAGTCTGTTCTTTGCATCAGGTGGCCAAAGTGTTGGAGCTTCAACTTCAGCATCAGTCCCTCCAGTGAGTATTCAGGGTTGATTTTCTTTAGGATGGACCGGTTGGATCTCCTTGCAGCCCCAGGGGCGCTCAAGAGCCTTCTCCAGCACCGCAGTTCGAAGGCATCAGTTCTTTGGTGCTCTGCCTTCTTGATGGTCCAACCCTCACATCCATAGATCACTCCTACTCCCCTTAGAGCAACTCCTCCACGAGGCACCAACACCCCTGCTGTTCTGGCCACACTATCTCTGCTGCCCACCTCCCTCCTCGTGTCCACTTTGTATCCACAACCCTGACCCCCCCAGGTTCCCAACCAAGGGCCTTTCCACACCCCACTTTCCCGGCCTTCACTCGAGGGCCCACACGCTTCACTCGGCAGTGGGCTGAAGGCAGCACAGATCAGCCCGCTTGGTGTAGCATCTTCAGGAATTTTGTGAAACAGTGGTTCATTTCTGGTTAAATAAATTGTATTAAAAACGACTGTCCCGAATGCTCTCCACTTCCGAGTTCTTTCTTTCCATGTTGCTGTTGCTGAGCTTTTGGGATTGTTCACGTCTATCTTCTCACATGATGGACACCCCCCATCATGTGGGCAGCTCTCCCCAATGCCACGTTTAATGACCGCACACTGGTAACTCTAAATTGGCCACAGTGGGAGTATTTACACCGCAGAAATCAGTCAGTGCTATAAATCAGGACTTGGGTTTTTTTGCTTTGTTGATTGTCTAGACTTACAAAAGTGATCGATAAATCACTGACAGTGCAGATTAAGCATGTGCCTCTTGCTGGTAGCCATCACACTGTGAACAGCACATTTGAGGAAATATCCTTCCAGAATTCAAAAACTCCTCTTCCCTTGTGGCTCAGCTGCTAAGGATTCTGCCTGCAATGTGGGAGACCTGGGTTTAATCCCTAGGTTGGGAAGATCCCCTGGAGAAGGGAAAGGCTACCCACTCCAGTATTCTGGCCTGGAGAATTCCAGGGACTGTATAGTCCATGGGGTCACAAAGAGTCGGGCATGACTGAGTGACTTTCACTCACTCTTATTCAGAAGAGAAGAAACTCATGCCACTGAGGAAAGAGAAATTCAGATGTTCATCTCTGCTGTTTCACTTTCTTCTTATTCATTAATGTGAGAAAGTATCAGTCAACTTTCACATCAAAACCATCCTTGTCAATTAAAATTATAGTTTGGCTATGAATACAAGAGTTCAGCACAAAACAGTGAAAGCGTTTGGGAGAATTAATTGGTTCTATAGAACTGATGACAAAGAGCATTGTAAATTTTATTATTATTCACAAACTGGGAACTATAAATATTTCTATCAGTTAAATTTATAATAAACATACATATATATACATATGCCTCCTTCTTTTCTTTTCTTTTCTTTTTTTTTTTGGAAAACTAGTCATTGGAAACAAATGAAATGTCCATCAACAGTGGATGCATGAAGCTGTGGTACATGTGGACAATGGCATCTTCAGCTCAGCTCAGTTCAGTTCAGTCGCTCAGTCGTGTCCGACTCTTTGCGACCCCAGGAATAGCAGCATGCCAGGCCTCCCTGTCCATCACCAACTCCCGGAGTTTACTCAGACTCACGCCCATCGAGTCAGTGATGCCATCCAGCCATCTCGTCCTCTGTCGTCCCCTTCTCCTCCTGCCCCCAATCCCTCCCAGCATCAGAGTCTTTTCCAATGAGTCAGCTCTTCACATGAGGTGGCCAAAGTCCTGGAGTTTCAGCTTCCGCATCAGTCCTTCCAATGAACACCCAGAACTGATCTCCTTTAGGATGGACTATTACTCAGCCATAAAAAGACATGAAGGTGGGTCATTTGTAGAGAAGTAGAGACTGTTATACAGAGTGAAATAAGTCAGAAAGAGGAAAACAAACAACATACATTAAAGTATATCTGAGAAAACTGGTATAGACGATCTTAGTTACAAAGCAGAAATAAAGAAACAGACATGGAGAACAAGCATATGGATACCAAGGGGAAAAGTGGGGGATGAATTGGGAGCTGGGGATTGACACATAAACACTACTGCGGCTGCTAAGTCGCTTCAGTTGTGTCCGACTCTGTGAGACCCCACAGAAGGCAGCCCACCAGGCTCCCCCGTCCCTGGGATTCTCCAGGCAAGAACACTGGAGTGGGTTGCCATTTCCTTCTCCACTGCATGAAAGTGAAAAGTCAAAGTGAAGTCGCTCAGTCCTGTCCAACTCTTCACGACCCCATGGACTGCAGCCCACCAGGCTCCTCCGCCCATGGGAGTTTCCAGGCGAGAGCACTGGACTGGGTGCCATTGCCTTCTCTGATATACATTACTGCTGCTGCTGCTGCTGCTAAATTGCTTCAGTCGTGTTCGACTCTGTGCGACCCCATGGACGGCAGCCCACCAGGCTCCCCCGTCCCTGGGATTCTCCAGGCAAGAACACAGGAGTGGGTTGCCTCTTCCTTCTCCAATGCAGGAAAGTGAAAAGTGAAAGTGAAGTCGTTCAGCCGTGTCTGACTCTTAGTGACCCCATGGACTGCAGCCCACCAGGCTCCTCCGTCCATGGGATTTTCCAGGCAAGAGTACTGGAGTGGGGTGCCATTGCCTTCTCCGCATATACATTACCATGTATGTACAAATAACTAAGGAGAACCTGCTGAATAGCACAGAGCTCAGTGCTCTGCAGCGACCTAAATGGGAAGGAAATCCAAAAAAGAGGGGAGATTTGTAGCTGGTTCACTTTTGTATAAAGCAGAAACTAACACAACATTGTAAAGCAACTATATGTCAGTACGTTTTTTTAAAAGAAGAAAGCCGGTCATTAAACAGCAACCCACACACCAGGCTGTCACTCCTACACTTTCTCTGCGTCCTGCTCAAATGCTATCTTCTAGAAGAGGTCTTCACTGATCACATTAGCTGTACCCACCACAGCTATCCCCAGGGGCTCCCCCTTGTCTCCACAGTATTTATCACTACTTACTACTGTACTATGCATGGATCTGCTTACTTGCTTGCCATCTGGTTTCCCCACTGAACTGTGAGTTATAAAACAGCAACCGAAACACACTTTGTTCTGTGGACATTGCTTCTTTCCTCCCACTGGTGGTGGTTTAGTCACTCAGTCTTGTCTGACTCGTGTGACTGCATGGACTGTAGCCCACCAGGCTCCCCTGTCCGTGGAATTCTCTGAGCAAGAATACTGGAGTGGGTTGCCGTGTCCTTCTCCAGGGGATCTTCCTGACCAGGAGTCAAACCCAGGTCTCCTGCATTTAAGGCAGATCTTTCACCTCCCATCCCATGCACTGAGAATAGATGTCTGGGATACAGCAGGCACTTAACCAATATTTTTGGAAAAAATGAATGAATTCAAAAGGTCTTCTCAGATCCTTAAGTAAATTCGTGGCATCGTTGGTTACAAGTAAATGTAGATAGGACTACCAGACGGCATCATGGTAAAGAATCCACCTGCCAGTGCAGGAGATAGAGACATAGGTTTGATCCCTGAGTGGGGAAGACCTCCTGGAGAAGGGAATGGCAACCCACTCCAGCATTCTTGCCTGGAGAATTCCACAGACAGAGCAGCCTGGCAGGCTACAGACCATAGGGTCGCAAAAGGGCTGGACACGACTGAGCGACTGAGCACCACACACAGATGCAGCTAAGCAGTCCAGACCCTCTCGTGTTACAATCAAGAGGCTCATTTGCAAGGAGACTGCCAATCAGTGTAAGGAAAGAAGAAGAGTTTACAGCCTCTGATCACCGCTGTGAAACCAGCGTCTATTACTTTACTGTCAGTATTGTTCAGCAAAAGATGATACAACCGACACGTGTTTCTTATGACTTCTGTAAGAAAGCAAGGAAAGCAGACGACCCATTGTATTGGAACCAGAATCGCCCATATCACCTGTGGGATAATTTGCCACATTCTAAGTGTGCCACCGGCCGTGGAACAAGTGGCCGGTGAGGGCGGTCAGGCCAGTGAGGTGCTTGCTCGCGTTGGGGAGAGTCAGATGAGTCAAGAGGTATGTTGGCTAAAATGCCGCGAAGGAGGTTGGCACGTGTGCCTAAAGGGTGCCTTTAGGCCTCTGGGGATGTTTAGCCCAACAATGAGAAACACCTAGAAGTGTGGGCTAATTCAACTCCCAACATTTGGAGAGTGGAGGACTGTCTTACAAAAGACTGAACTTGGTCTCTACAAGCTTAGAAAATGACTTATGATTGAAAGCGCCTAAGACTTCAGTTTAGTCTTCTCTATTCCTCTCAACACTTGGAACCTCAGACAATAGGTTGAATTGCCTCAAAAAGAGGTGGGCTTCTCCAGATGGAAAGTGCGAGAGCAGAGGATCGGAATGACGTAAGGCTGGTGGAAAAGAGAATCTGACAGCCAGCCCGGGGTTAGCCCTGCCGAGGTCAATAGTCTCTTCACCGGGAGACCTAGTGACGAAACCCCAGCTTTGTTCTGCTTTCAATACTTCACCTCCTGCCTTAAAAAGATAAACAGAAACCAAATTGTTTAAGTCTAAAAAAGTCTTCTAATAAAAGAATGAAAAAGCAAATGAAAGGATAGTTTAAGATTATTTTATACCATATTCTTTACTCTGTATTTAGTCTTTAAACTTAATATTCTGGGAAAACAGCAATGGTGGCAGGAAGGTAATTTTAAGTGATTTTATTGAGGTATAATCGACAAGCCATAAAAATGCACATGTTTTCATTTTTAGTATATTTCTCAAGCTGGACATTCACCCTCATAACCGTATCCAGCTTACTTCCCTTCTGCCCATGGCAGAGACTCCTGTCTCCACCCCATCCCACCCACATAATCATTTAATACATGGTCTTTGGTGACAGACTTATTCAGCATAATATTTTTGAGGTTCATCCTTGCCAATAGTATATATTAGATTTATTAGATTCCATTCCTTTTTATGGCTTCAAAACATTCCATTGTATGAATATATCACATTTCATTTTTCCATTCACCAGTTCACAGACATTTGGGCTTTTTATGTTTTTGAGTCTTATGAACACTGATAGCATCATTTTAAAATATCTCCAACTCCCCCACATAAACCAGAGAGAGTTGGGCAATACCAAAAACCCATGGAAAACACAACAAAATTAAATAACAAGACCAAACGTGCTTCGGTTATGGATCATGGTGAAGCGTAGGTTAGAGAATATGAAGGTCTCAAAGTCCAATTTTATGTCCTATTTAATGAAAAAGTGTTTAGAATACATTTTAAGCTGAAGAAGCAGGTTGTAAAATAATGCTTGCAGTAAAATCCCAAATATTTCTATCTGTGTATATAATTACATTGATTCTAGAGTACTCACTTTTTTCTAGTATCAGTGGCCCTGGGCTCTGAAGTCTCAATGCGTGTTTTAGAATAAGATTTTAATTTATCACTTCTGACAGGCCATCACTGTCTTTGTACATGTGCCAATATCAAAAACAGAACCATCAAGATGTTCAGACTGGGTGGGAATGACTCGGGAGAAAATGAAAGAGAAAAAGGATCACTTCTGAACCGCTCAGGATCTAATGGTTCAAGATCAGAGTCAGGGAGGTTGCGCGTCCGTAAGGCGAGCTAGGTTCCTGAACACTGAGTTAGAGATAAGTTCTGTGTCACTGAAGGACTGACGCTGAAGCTGAAGCTGCGATACTCTGACCACTTGATGGGAAGAGCCGACTCACTGGAGAAGACTTGATGCTGGGAGAGACTGAGGGCAGGAGGAGAAAGGAGGCGACAGAGGATGAGCCGGTTGGATGGCATCACCGACTCAATGGACGTCCATTTAAGCAAGCTCCGGGAGATGGTGATGGACAGGGAAGCCTGGTGTGCTGCAGTCCATGGGGTCGCAAAGAGTCAGACGAGACTAAACAACAACAACAACGGACTGCAAAGTCTGCTCAGAGCTCAGCACCAGTGGCCTTTTGTTAAACCGGTTATTTTGAAGCGTGCTGTCTCACCAGTGTTTCTGATGGCCCAGAGACGATTCAACATGGAAACCCATGGACAGCTGTGCTCAAAGAACAAAATGACAGACTCTGAATATGAGCAGTCTCAGGAACATCTAACCAATGTATTTCATTTATATTCCTGTTTATGTACGCACGAGTGAGGTTGGATTTAACAAGGCAAAGTCTGAAAGAGCTTTCTCAGTGGGCATATAATGAAAGTTTTATGTGATAAGAAAAGGTGACATGATCTCCCCAGGTAGAACAGACCACGGGCGACCTCAGGACATTTGTGTTTTCAGAATCAGGGCAAGGAGAAGCAGAAGAAAGCCAGGACTCATGTGATGGCCCAGAACATGTGCCCCCAAAATACCCAACAGGTATTCACTGGAAAGTGAGGCAGACCCGTTTGAAAATACCCACTGGAAATGCTAGGGAAAACATCAGAACATTGAAAGCAAAAATGTCATTAACACTATGCAAGCAAGAGGGTTGTGACTGAAGTCAGGGTTTCCAGGCTGGTGGCAAAATTCTGACCTTCTAGCCAGATAATCTCATTTTAGCACCTTATGCTTTACAAAATTAATGGGCTGATTCTCAAAGAAATTTTTAGAAATTACCATGGTTACTTGATAAAAAGCAGATTCTGCATTCCCCTCCAGATCTACCGTATCAAAGAACTGGAAACTGAAGCTGAGAAATACTAAAGACTGTGCAAGTATATGGAGGAAAGCCTTATGATTCATTTTACTTGAAGTTATTTTTGAAAACTGACTGCATTTTAGAGAGGATCGGATGTTCAGTCAGCACTAATATCTCTTCAAATTTTATAAAAGAAAGTTTTGTTCAATAAGTGACTCCATCTAGGCTGCTTCCTAGTCTAGACTGAGACAGGGGAGCCCTGTGTTCTTGGTGGTGACTCAGAACTTACCACCCTAAGGATCGCGGAGGCCTCAGAGAGGGGAGACATCCTGCCATGTAAGCCCACAGCCTAGGACAGGCCGTCTCCAGGGAAGACAGACACAGGCAGAGTCTAGCTTTTGGAGTGATGCTTCCTTACGAAAGCAGCTCACACTGTAGCCACGCCCTCGTCCACATAAACAGCTCTTCGTTATGCTCTGACGCTAAGTCCCCTCCGACTCTTTGTGACCCCATGAACGGCAGCATGCCAGGCTTCCCCATCCTCCACTATCTCCCTGAGTTTCAAACTCACGTCCAGTGAACTGGTGATGCTACATAACCATCTCATCCTCTGCCGCTCTCTTCTTTTGCCTTCCATCTTTCCCAGGTACAGGGTCTTTTCCAATGAGTCGGCTCCTCACATCAGGTGGCCAAAGTATTGGAGCTTCAGCTTCATCAGTCCTTCCAGTGAATATTCAGGGTTGATTTCCTTTAGGATTGACTGGTTTGAGCTCCTTGCTGTCCAAGGGATTCTCAAGAGTCTTCCCCAGCACCATGATTTTCAAAAGCATCAACTCTTTGGTGTTCAGCCCTCACATCCATACACGGCTACAAGTCCCCCAAATACCTCACATCCTCCTCCTCTAGTTCCAATCTGAGACACTGAGAGCCCTTAGGGTTAGATAAGGGTTGCATCATAGGAGGACTTCGCAGGTACGTAAGCGTTGCACTGAGGCTTCATCTGGGCTCAGCGAGGGAGGCCAGATGCACAGAAGCAGAGGGCTGGGGCTACGGTCCACATCTTTGCTGCAGTCCTGCCACCCTCCTAACGGGCCTTTCCACAACCAGTTCAAAGCCACAAAATCACCTTGCATGACTGTGCTTTAGAGGCACTGAACATCTGGGAAAACTGACGATGGAGACAGAAATTCTTAAGCATGCTTCCTGCAACAACTTCATAAACATTTAGTATTCGAGATCTATTTCTTTCTCTGAAACACCTACGGAGTTGATTGATAATTTATGCAAGGATGATGCTCTGCTGCATTTAAATCTACGGTGCATACCTCTGCCCTATACCATCTCTAATTTTCCATACCTCATTTTCCTTGAAGGAGTCAAAACTAGGCAGACACAAGAGAGCCACACTAGCTAAAGCCTGAAGGTGAAGAGATAAAGAGCTGCTAGGGTCACCTGAACGTCCCCATATTGCACCTGCTCTGTAGAGTATTTTTCTCCACTAATAGACGATTAAATGTAAATCCTAATGTACATTCTATTTTACATGCAATGTGGGTTAGTTACTGTTGCTATGGAAACCTTCACTTTTGCGTTTACTGATTTTAATTCTGTGACATTTGCTGACTTTAGTACAATGTAAAGTTTATAAATACAACATACAGGTTTGCAAAGGGTTTTTTCGAAGTATTCAATTTGCATAGATAATTCCATCACAAATCTCTAGCTACTTTAAGGGAAAAGGCATTAAACGGATGCCAACTAGCAGTAATCAGCAAACAACAGGCTATTTCCAGAAATAACTATTTGCATCGATCCTTGAAAATCTCCTTTCACTCACCAAATGCCCCATCCGTTGTATACATCTTCTAACCACTGATTTTAATGATAATTTTCCAGTGTGGAATGAATAAAGTAATTCTGTTTATTGAAAACATTTTCAAATGTTACCCCATTTCACCTTTAACATTAACCTAAAGAGAGACAGGCCAGATATAGTTTAAAGAAATGACCTTGCTTTAGGGGACAGTTCCAATTCAGGGCAAACAATTCTTTGACTTCCACCTGGACATTCAAGGGGTCGTTCCAACAAACATCCTATTTTTGTTCTCCTTCCTAGCCTTAACCATTTTTGCATCTTTGAAACCTAGTATAGTTCCCGTATGTGGAATAAATGCATACTCTGTAAATGACCCTAAATATTTTTGACTCTTTGATTATTGCACTTAACAGGTATAGAAACTGAGATCTATAATCATTATGCAAAAAAGTCAAAAGTCATCTAGCAACTAATTTAAAAATTAAATACGTACATAAGAACTGCCTGAACATTCATGATGGATACTCAATACTTTTGAGGTATTCCCATATGCATGGGTGAAAATCCACCTCACTGCTATCAACTCATAGAGAAATAAATTATTTTGTGAGTTTACCCAGGGAACATCTGGATTCAGGTTGTGTTGTTGTTTAGTTGCTAAGTTGTGTCCAACTCTTTTGCAACCCCATGGACTATAGCCCACCAGGCTCCTCTGTCCATGGAATTCTCCAGGCAAGAATATTGGAGTAGGTTGCCATTTCCTCCTCCAGGGGATTTTCCTGACCCAGGGATTGAACCCGTGTCTCCTGCCTGGCAGGCGGATTCTTTACCACTGAGCCACAGGGAAGCCCTCTAGAAATAGAAAAGAGAGCATATATGGGAAGCATTATAAATGGTTTCGTGAAAGTCTGCACATTTAAGAAAAGGAACAAATTTAACTAATATATATTGAGCTTTCATGTTGAGTTAAACACGGCTTGGCAAACTCAGGGCAGTCAAGTTTCTACAGTTGCACCTGGCGAAGAGAAGAGGCGATGGAAGAAAACCATGACACCGTAATTAAGGCTGATGGGGAAGGGGGAGACAGGCTGGCAAAATGGCAAATGGGCTTAAGAGAATCATAAGGGCTTTTCAGAGATAAGAGGCACTTGAGAGAAAACAGGGCCACTAATAACCAAGAAGAAACAGGGAAATAATGAGACTCAGAAATGGGGACGAGAAAAAACCCTTAATCCATCCTTGCTTAAAAAAAAAAAAACACACAAATGTTGAACAAACTGATAAGTGATGAAGATGCTATGAAATTAGACACTCATCAAAAGTAGGCAAGGGGAAGGAGCTGGGAAATGCACACCTCAGGGGAGGCAGAAAAGGCTACAGAGGAATTTAGCAAAGCTGATGGACATGGCAGATGCTGTTACTGCTATTTCACATGGATTCTGGAAAGCAGACAGTGAACATCATTGAACTGCACACTGACTTGGGGCTTGAAGACACAGATGTGCACTACTGGCCAGAATGAGTAGCGATAACGTCCAGAAAGGGTCCCTACTCTTATTCCCAGGACCTCAGAGTTAGGCTCAAGATGTCCCCTACCTAACACCTTCAATCGGCAATGCATCGCCAACCATTGTCCCTCCACATTCATCTGACCCCTTTATGGGCTCCAAGGTGATCCAATGCGTTATTATTATTTACCTGAAAACCTGTAATATCCTTCTCTAAGTTGTTTTCTTGCAGCTGCTATTAAATCCCCCCAAATCATTCTGCATTCAGCAACCTGAGTGATGTTTTCAAAATACCATTAAAATGACTGTATTCTGTGGGCATGGGACCCAAGCATGGAACACTGTGAGAACAGAATGGAGCCTCTTTTAAGAATGCAACTCTCAGGCTTCCCTGGTGGTCCAGTGGTAAAGAATCCACCCGCCAAGGCAGGGGGCCCGGGTTCAGTCCCTGGTCTGGGAAGATCCCACATGCCTTGGGACAACTGGACCATGTGCCACATCTTCTGGAGCCCCCCCCCCCACACACACACACTCTTGTGCTCCACAATAAGAGAAGCCACCCCGAGAGGCCGGAGCACCAAATGAACAGTAACCCCCGCTCGCCGCAACTAGAGAAGGCCCACGAGTGCAGCCAGGAGATCCAGGGCCACCCAAAACAACAAATAAACAAATCTAAAAGTAAAAGCAGGCAGCCCTCTGCACACCTGCAGAGGCTCCCCTGAGCAGAGCGCAGCGATCACATCCTATCCCTGCCCCAGACCGACACCTCAGGCCTCTGTGCCCTCCAACTGGAATGCTCTTTATCTTCCTCAACACATCCATGTCCTCGAATCCCTTATGAGACCAGTTCAGATCCAACCTTTGCCACGATACGTGCTCAGACTTTCTACTGTATTCACTATATTCTAATGGCAGTAGACCATTTTAGCACTACCTTTAAAATTCTAATTCTACAGTGATACGCGCGCAGGTTCTGGGTGATTTCAATACCTTTAGACCGTGAAGCTTTTGTACCTTGTTTTACGTCACTGGGTATGTTTCGGTGTCTCCCGGTGTCTCCCGGTTTATAGTCTATGGGAACTTGAATGGAATAGAACCTGCTGTTGTGTGAAAACTGTATTAATCTTAACTATGTTGAATTGGTTCACGGTGATTTTCAGGTCTACTATATCCTTCTACTTTTTTGTATATCCCTTCTATGAATTTTTGTTTTTGATATTGAAACTCCAACTAAACATCTTAATTTAGCTACTTAAAAAATAATTGTAATATATAGTGGAACTATATGTAATCTTGCTCTGTATTTTCTAAGTCCCCTGTAAATGTGTTATCACACATTCATAATTTAAAAAATAAAAATAAAGAAAAAATAAAGCAATTACAAATTTTAAAAAGTTCTTTATGTGTTCAGTTGATGTTTCGTGACTATCCATCAGATTTCAGGTCCTATGTTAGACACTAGGTGACTAAATTTTTTTTTTAAATAGTCTTATTTGTACATCTGGGCAATTTCCATACTGCAGAAAAGGCAATTTGCCAGGGAAACAGGAGGAGGGTCTGAAATTCCAAACACTTTGCCAAGCCCTTAGGGGCACGTGTCTGCCAGGAAGACCAGAAAGTTTTCCTTTTGCACAGAGGCTTACCCAGTGAGAAGACCTTTTAAATAATTCATGTAAACATAATGTATAGGCCAGTAGGCCTAGGAGGACAGGCCCTGTGCTCATCGGTGTAGAGCTCAGTTATTAATAAAAAGTGAAAGTGTTAGCTGCTCAGTCATGTCCGACTCTTTGCGACCCCATGGATGTAGCCCATCAGGGTCCTCTGTCCATGTAACTCTCCAGGGAAGAATACTGGAGTGGGTAGCCTTTCCCTTCTCCAGGGGATCTTCCTGACCCAGGGATGGAACCCAGGTCTCCCACATTGCAGGCAGATCCTTTACCATCTGAGCCACCAGGGAAGCCCCCAGTTACTAACAGTTGTGTTTAAACTTCTGGGTCTGCTTCTTTTCTCATAGCCTTTATCCAGTCAAGCAAGGTCTCCGGAGTCACTTCTGCACGGGGGCCCGTGTTCCATGTTGCTGATACANTCCCACATTGCAGGCAGATCCTTTACCATCTGAGCCACCAGGGAAGCCCCCAGTTACTAACAGTTGTGTTTAAACTTCTGGGTCTGCTTCTTTTCTCATAGCCTTTATCCAGTCAAGCAAGGTCTCCGGAGTCACTTCTGCACGGGGGCCCGTGTTCCATGTTGCTGATACAATGATGAGCCATGCACGGTCCCTGATCTCAAGAAGGCTGGGATCACGTGAGCTCATGGTAGACTCTCTTTGTACATACGCTGGTTCCCACTGAAGACCCACACAAAGTCATCACCAACGGAAAGGTTTTAGTTGTGCTTCATCTTATGACCTGAGGCTTGTTTGAACTTGCCCGGGCCTCAGTTTTCCCACCTGTAAAGTGGGGCACCACCTGCAGAGTTAGAATTGAGGGTGAAGATCACCTCTGGGCTTGGGTGCACCCAGGATCAAGCCATAGTGTGACTCTTGCCTGCTGTGAAACCCTGGGCTAATTACAAAGCCCCTCTCAGCCTCAGTTCCCTCATCTGGGAAATGGGGGTAATAACCCCACTGACCACACTGCTGTGCAGCTGAATTGAGGCAGTAAGGTTAAAGCACTCAGCTGGGAGGCTGACAGGCAGAGACATACTCAGCAAACACGCGTTGTGACCATCACTGTTCCTGATCTTGAGTTTTTGAGATACTGCTTTTTTCTCATCCAGCTCCCTGCCTTCAGTTTTACGAATTCCTAATCACTCAGGCTTTGTGTGATCTGTTTTCTTCCTAAATATCTCTTAATATTGTCTAGCTCATAGTGGGAGGAGGGGGACTTTTATTTAATTAAGATTCATTAAATGAGAAAAAAAATTACAAACATTAATACAGTGAACTCCTTGGTAAGGATGAAACTTTCTACCCTATACACAACTTCTCATGACCGAGGGCCCCCCAAAGGATTATTTTTGCACACCTTGACGTCTAAGTAGTCTTAGAGGAGTCCCCTTTTCTTTCCTCCTCACCCAAGGTCTAGGTTATAGCAGATTAAAGGACCTGGTTGAGTCCCCTTTTCTTTCCTCCTCACCCAAGGTCTAGGTTATAGCAGATTAAAGGACCTGGTTGCAGCCATCTCAGGGGCATGGCTGCGGCACGACCGATCTCCCTGTCTGGGGATGTTTAAGCGGCTTAGTCAGCATCGCCGACTCAATGGACATGAGTCTGAGCAAACTCCAGGAGATGCTGAAGGACAGAGAAGCCTGGCGTGCCTGCAGTAAGACAGACACAACTGAGCAACTAAACAACAACAGCAAAGCAGCGTAGCTCTTCTAAAGATCATCAGAAACAGAGGGTCGTCTTAAAGTTAGCAGTGCCCTAGATGAAAACGTAAATATTAAGACCATAAGTGTTCTTATCACAAAAAGGAAGAAAATAAAAAGGAAGCTCTTGGGGGTGATAGGCATGTTTATGGCAACGCACTCCAGTATTCTTGCCTAGAGAATTCCATGGATAGGCCATGGGGGTTGCAAAGAGTTGAACACGATTGAGCAACTAACATAACAAGAGCAAAAGACAGGACTACGGGATAGATTATATTGCTGGTTTCTCAAATGAACACTTACCTCCAAACAACAACAAAAAGTACGAATATTTAGTTCACCATTGATGCTATAACATAAGCAACTTGGTGTGTGAACGGCTGTGAGTCTCTGCTCGGATAACTTCCTCCTCGCTGCTCTTAACAGGCCAGGCTTGCCCCTCCTAAGTAGACATTCATCTGACTGGCTTCCCCACTAGGGCTGTGTGCATCCTGAGGACAGGGCTTTCTGGTAGACCTCTGCCACTGAGCCCATAATAACTCAATGGGTGATAGAGGGTTGAATGAGCCAATGCAGTCCCATCCTACACACCCAGGATATCATGAATGTTCTTTTTAAATGGTTTTAAAAGTGAAACAGCGCTCAGCTCTTTGCCACTCCATGGACTATACAGTCCATGGAATTCTCCAAGGCCAGAGTACTGGACTGGGTAGCTCTTTCCTTTTCCAGGGGATCTTCCCAACCCAGGGACAGAACCCAGGTCTCCCGCATTGCAGGCAGTTTCTTTACCAGATGAGCCACCAGGGAAGCCCACATAGTTTTAAAATCAAAGCAAAACTAAAAGTAACAGCAGAGTCCTTTCTTCTCTTTTCCCTGACCTTGTTTAAAAAAAAAAAAAAAAGTCACAGGAACTATAGAATTAGGAAGGGAAACCATTCCCCAGCCTTCTCTCCCCACCTCCCCCAATCTCCTATTGTACCAGGAGTATCTGGTGGCCCTTCAGGGAGGCCTTGGGATATTATATATGGTTGGGCTCCCTGGAAATACAATGGAGCAAATTAAGGCGGAGTTTTCAGTGTCTGACTATAAATGTCTTGACATATTTTCCCTTCAGATGAACACCTGGAAATATAACAAACTATACTTTAATGTTTATTTGTTTCAAGTACAGTATATTTTTCACCAGACAAATGTGAAGTTTTGAGTCTGGAAAAAAATAGGTTTAAATCACCCTCATAGCAAGCGATTTTTAAAATAGTACACACAAGTACTCATTTCAAAGCATTTTAATGCACTTAGCCGACAGGCGTTAACGGTCTTTTCGGAATAACCTAACACCTCAAGCTTTATTTTCCAGTCTTGATTCAGATGAATTTTAACCTTTCTTTAAAAAAAAATAAAAACTACCAGGTACTGAGAGCCCCGGTGAACTCGGTAATTTGGGGACATCCTGCATTTGCATCTTGAGGTTCTTTTACGATGACCGGAAAAAACAATCCTGGACCTTCTTTCATGTGCAGGTTTTAAGACAATGGTGTCCAGGGGGTGAGAAGGGCAGAGTGGAGCTCAGCTCCAGCCTGTGTGTGCAGAAAAGCAAGAAAAGCCTTGCAGTGACTCAGCAAGTTCCCCCCAGTGAGGAAGGCGGGGGAGCAGAGGGTGGGAGGCTCAGTGGGAAGCATCAGCAACATGCGATTCACCTCCTTCGTCTGTTTCATGGGGGAGATTAAACACAGAAGCAAAGAGTCCACCTAATGGGAATCCGAGCAAGAACAGCGGGAAAAGGGTGTCTTGCGGTTCATGTCTCCTGGAATCTGGAACTGTCAGAAGAGGAAACAGGCCCCAGAAAGGGGAAGATTCATCTGAGGTCACAGGCTCAAGTTTAGGGAGGAAAGACAACGTGAACATTCTGGAAACGAACAGTCTTTGGCCCTCTGTGGCATGAAGCTGCAGATAGGGAAGGGCAGGGCCGCCACACCGTCTCCCGGGACCACCTGGTCCTGGACGTGTCCCTCCTCCGTCTCACCGAGGTTCCAAGATGTTCCTTTGATGTTGACCTCTGGCTCTGCCCATCCTGAACTAAGGAAACTGACGCTCAGAGACTCATGTGACATGACCTGGGTGGGTGGCGGGGCTGGGGGGCAAGGATTTCAACCTTCTGCACCTTCTCTCTCCCCAGGCAGCCTCTTCACGGGACTCCCCGCCGCCTCCCTCTGGGGTCCTGGTGCTAAGCTGGCTGCTAGGTAAGGTGTGTGTGTGTGTAGGGGGGGTGCCTTTGCCAGGGCCACAGCTCCTCACTTCAGATTTTCCAATTCTGTCAAGGCAGGAGGAGAAACCAAGGTTGGCGACCTTGAGGGCCCACCAGCTGCTGAAAGTTCAGTAGACCCACCACAGCCTCACTGACGGGCAATCAAGTGTCCCCAGGCAAGTTGCGTAGCCTTGGCTTACGGTAATTTTACGTCTTACAAAATGTCATGAGAATCTATCCTTTACTTCAGACACACTAGGCTAAAAATAGCTCAGCCAGCCAGTAAGTGCTTGTTATTTCTCCCCATTCACTGATCCATGCCCCTCAGCGGACAAACATGCTCCCACACAGACCACCAGTCCGCCCTACACAAAGTGGCCAGAGCAATCCTGCTGAAGGGCACAGCACACAGCCCAGGCCAAAAGGTATCTTTGATCAGTTCCCTTTGCCTGGTGGTAGAAGCCAGGGTTGGTGGAGTCCTTCCTAAACAGTAGTGATGGGATGGACCAGCTGGTCTAAAAGCTTAAAGCTCTCCCATCCCATGAAATTCCCTAAAACAAAACCTATCAGGGGAGGACTACTCTTGTGTCCTTTTCCAAATGAGGAAACCAAAGCACTGAGAAATTAAATGATCATGCCGGGTCTTGCTCGTATCACCATGCTGAAGTCCAATAGACAGTCTCCAAAGGACAGAGACTAGGGGCCTCACGGATATAACAAAGCTCCACAGTCAGCCCTCACTTCCTGTCCAGATCTACTTCCTACCATAGTCCAACCCCACCCTACACATACGTATGTACTCACACATACATCCTAGGGCTTCCCAGGTGGTACTAGTGCTGAAGAATCTGCCTGCCAGCGCAGGAGATAACAGAGGCGTGGGTCTGATCCCTGGGTCAGGAAGATCCTCTGCAGAAGGAAATGGCAACACACTCCAGTATTCTTGCCTGTAAAATGCCATGGACAGAGAAGCCTGGCGTGCTGCAGTCCACGGGGTCACAGAGTCAGACGCGACTGAGACTGAACACAGGACGCACACCCCCGACCTTAAGCCCTAGCTGTGCTCACATCCTCACCCTTCCTCAAACAGACCATGGCCTTGGGAGACTTGCTTTCTATGTCTGTGCCTTCCTCTCAGCCAAAAGCAGCCTTCTCATCCCTATTCTCAAATTATCGAAATTCCCATGTATCACTCCCAAGATCCTCCTGCCCCACAACTCCCTACTATGGCCTCACTCAGCCCTTTCCAGTCAGGCATGCTGCCCTCTTCACCTCCAGACCAGTAATACCACAGACGGTAGGTAGACTTCAATACCCAGCAAGCGAATCACATCGTCGTGGCGATGAACACCGAGAGACCGCAGGCACCAAGAGCATGACTATATAAGAGCCAGCTCACCCGAGTCTCATAAAAACCCTATGACGAGGATTGTATCACCATCTCGCCTCACCCATGAGCACAGAGGGGTGAATTAGCTCCCGCCAGGTCACACAAACAGTAGGGAGGGAAACAAGTCTGCTGGCCTCCAGAAGTGAATCATCCAGTGTTCAGGCTGTGGTAGGGGACACAGTCTAGTGGCGGGCCACGGCCGCCCCGTCCTAGAGCGTATGCCTGTAAAGCTTAGCTATAAAATGCAGGAGTGTTAGTTGCTCAGCCGTGTCCGACTCTCTGTAACCCCGTGGAGTGTAGCTCGCCAGGCTCCTCTGTCCATGGGATTCTCCAGGCATGAACACTGGAGTGGGTAGGCATTTCCTTCTCCAGGGGATCTTCCCAAACCTCGGATCAAACCCAGGTCTCCTGCATTGCAGGCAGATTCTCTATCATCTCAGCCACCTGGGAAGCCCGTAAAAGGCATATCACCCACGTAAAAACAGTGATAACTCAGAACCTAGTTACAAAATGGTGACCACTGTGAAATCTGCCTTTAAAAAATGACTGCTACTGGTCACCAGTTCTGTCAATTGCCAAGATGGATAAAACACAAACAAGGTCGTACCTGGCCCCAAGGATCCTTCGATCCAGTGAAGAAAATAAGGTAACATTACATACATCTCATAACATTGCCCACTTTATGAAATATCACTTTTGTCCTTGAACACTTGTCCTTCAAACAGTATCATAAATTAACTGGCTGTATGCCAAACTGCTGGTTCTAGATCAGCACTAACTCTTCACATGAATTCAACCTCCCTCTTCCCAGTAGGAATTCTGCAAAAATCTTTTGATTTACAGATATTGCACAAGGTTGTGCTGACTGCCTTTGGACTCAATACAAGAGAAAGAAAAACACGGGGAAGAGGATCTGCTCTCCAGCTAAGAGGGCAAAGCTTTCTTAAAAGGAGACAGGGAGCCCTGGGTGCAAGCTTTCTAACTAGTATTAAATCATCATGGTAGTCACCATAGTCATCATGGCTAACTTCCTTATATCAGAAGCCCTCCATCTTACTAGGGACAAGACTGATTATTAAAAATACTATTTCCTTGAGTTCAAATCAAAGTGCAAAGAAGCCAGAAAAATTTTTTTAAATATGTCTTCATGTTCAGTTTAAAAACAGAAACATTTGTGTAAATAATTCAGACAATTCAAAATCATATTTTATGATTTAAGAACACAGTGAAACACTCATAATTTTAATTAAAAGAGCTGGATTCAAAAGGGTGCTTGGTATGTCCCTAAGCATGTAAAGACTGGTGCAAACATGTGTCTGCACTAGACTGATACGCTAAATTGTTAACAGCAATTTTTGCGTGATAGAACTAAAGACAATTTTTATCTACCTCTTTGTACACTGTTATACTTTACAGATATTCTGTTCCTCACACACCAAGTTCTTAAAATCAGAAAAAGTAGACCTATATCTTAAAACATATTAAACTTTAAATAAACTGGCAAGGAAGACACTCATTAATTTCAAAGCAATAAAGCTTAGTCACGTATCTTTCAACATCAATAGCATCATGCTTTTGGACAAATTGGAAAACTGGAAAAGAAGACAGGGATTTGAAAAGCAGAAGTGTTTATAGAGCTGAAGTGCAACTTAGTGACCAGTCGGAGTGTTTCATACAGTCACTTCCTGAGTGGTACCTGGGCAGCCAGTGTCGTGCTTTAGAAAACCGAGGCCACTTCTGAATCCTCAGCACATCATAGTTCAGGTAAGCACAACCTGGGTCTGGTTTCAGAAAATCCACAATCTCCACAACCAGACGTTCGGTCTACATGATCACTCGGATCTAATTGCAGCCCTGAAATTCTGGGATTCAGCCAACTGAGAAGTCATAGTCTCCATCTACTGTTCTGTTTAAGAACCTTTTAAAGGCAGGTGATATGCACCAACTGCTTAGTTTTAATTTCAAGCAGAAGTTTCAGCCAACTGTAGGATAATCATGGCCAGTGTTATAAGGCATAGAGGTGTGTGTGTGTGTGTGTGTGTGTGTGTGCACTGCCAAATAATTAGCCTTGTTTATTAGTCTAACTTTTGCTTATCTACACAGATTTTGAGTCTTAAGATCAAATCCTAATGAGTCTTAAGAAATGAACCATATTTGGAAGTAAAATTTAACAAGCACTACTCTTTTAGAAAAAATAACATATAGGGACTTCCCTAAAGAGAGGTTCAGTGGTTAAGAATCCACTTTTCCATTGCAGGAGTTAGATCCCTGGGGTGAGAACAAAGATCATCCCACATGCTGCATGGTACAGCCAAAAATAAAATAAAAATAAATAAAATAAAAATTTGCCCTTCCCCGGAATAAAGAAGGTCAATAGATAACCGACAGAAATTGGAATAAAAAATTGAAGATCTATAAAAAAATATAAAACAAATATAAATTCAAATTACATTTTAGTTCATATATATATAATGAGAATACAAAACAATGTAATGTTTAAGCTGGGCTTCCCTGGTGCCTCAGATGGTAAAGAATCTGCCTGCAATGCAGGGAGACCCGGGTTTGATCCCTGGATCAGGAAGATCCCTTGGAGAAGGGAATGGCTACCCACTCCAGCATTCTTGCCTGGAGATTCCCATGGATAGAGGAGCCTGGCTGGCGACAGTCCATGGGATGGCAAAGGGCTGGACACAACTGAGCCAGTTCCACTCACTAATGTTCGAGCTATGCAAGCTATTTCTCTGCAAAGTTGATTACAAATGATTATTAATGTGGAATTCTACATAAGAATCACAGGCGGCCTAGTCAGTGAAATGAAGTGTAGGAAGGTATGCATGTGTACATTAAGGAACTCAGGAGGAAAAGTCAGGGAGATTGGACACTGAAGTTGACGAGGCAAATCGGCACATGACTACGTGCGGTCTCAGGCACAAGGAAAGTGGAGGCAGGCAGCTTTACCTCCCATCACCATGACCCCTCTGGCCAGAAAGATACCCGCACATGGTATCTTTTAGATGCTGTTTAGAGCATCACCATTTCCACCTGTGTACATCGCCCCGTGTTAAGGAGGAAGTCGTAAGGTGTCCCGGTGGATCGGCTGGCGGGGCTGTTACCAGTCCAGACACGCAGGCGGGGCTGTAGGCTTCGCCCAGCACCTGACATAGCTCCCTCGCAGGAGTCTGGGCCAGGCTGCGTTTGAAGAAAGTGTGCCTCTTTAGACAAAACGACCAGTCAAGACCAGCAGGTGTGCGCTGTCCAGCCTTCCTCGGGGCCCCTGCTGAGATGGCCCTGCAGAGGCACCGCTGAAGGGGAATATTTCAGTGTCCTGCTGACCCCCCGGAGTCCCTAGCTAGAGCAAACCCTGAACACAGATTGTTTTCCAACAGAAAGGAGTGCATATGTGACCCATGCAATGGTCATTTCTTAATCTTGACACTTGGTATGTCGAACCCGGGTCTCCCGCGTTGCGGGCAGACGATTTACCCTCTGAGCCACCAGGGAAGCTCTTGGTATGTTTAAGAGATACTTATAACTCATACTTTGAGGGAAATCATGGCCACCAGAAACGGAGTGATAATTCTCACTAGAGAATGATGGTAGAGTGCCCTGATGGTACTATTACGTGTTATAAGAACCCCAAGCCCACAAATCCTATAACGTACCACTGCAAGTTTCATTTATTAAATTGAAATATGCTTATGTAAGACATATTTTTAAAGATACCTTTATGGCCACCAGAGGGGACAGGGGAGGGCCAGGAGTATGGGGTTCACAGATACATACCATGATACATAAAATAGGCTAACAACAAAGATTTACCATATAGCACAGTGAGTGATGGCAGTTTTCTGGCCTGGAGAATTCCACCGACTGTACAGACCATGGGGTCACAAAGAGTCAGACACGACTGAGCGACTTTCACTTTCACTTCACTTTCACAGTGAACTGTATTCAATATCTTGTTATAACTTATGAAGGAAAAGAATATGAAAAAAGATAGATAAATAGATAATAGATATTGACGCTTCCCAGGTGGCTCAGTGGTAAACAACCTGCCTGCCAACACAGGAGACCCAGGTTCAGTCTCTAAGTTGGGAAGATCTCCTGGATAAGGAGATGACAACTCACTCCCAGTGTTCTTGCCTGGGAAATCCCATGGATGGAGGAGCCTTGTAAGGTCGGGGGGAGTGGAGTGGTTGGAGTCCATGGGGCAACAAAAGAGCCAGACATGATTCAGTGACTGAGCATGAGCACGGATGGATATAGACATATAGATACAACTGAATCACTCTCCTGTATACCTGAACCTAACACCATCTGTAAACCAACTACACATTCATAAAATATAACTAAATACTATTAGAAAGCCAACGTTTTGCATGACTTATATGGCTTATTTTGCAAATGGGACAGAGAACCAGGGCAGCATACTCATCATCACCATCCCCCTTCCTACCGTCATCATCACAGCTCCCACTTATTGAGCACGTACTGTATACCAGGCATTTTTACACACGTTAGCCATTCACCTGCCAACTTAAAACTCAGGCTAAGAAAACAAGGGTTCAGAACAGTTAAATGACCTCCCTAAGATCACACAGCAAACAAGAGGGAGAGTCAGGGTTTGGCTCAAATCTGATTTATTGTAAGCCATTCTTCAGTACAGATCTTTACATTCCACGCATGCTACTTTTTTCACACCAAAAGGGAAAAAAACAAAAAAGTTGTGTATGTTTCCTAACCAGAAGTTTCATATATACACAACACAATCTGATTGGGCTCAGGATGTCTCTCTCTCATCTCGGTCTCTCTCTTTGACTCTCATATATACGTGCCCACGTCGCACGCAAACACTCCCAAACACATCACACAGGTCCTAGTTAGGCTCAGTGGTAAAGAATCTGCCTGCCAAGCAGGAAATGCAGGAGACACGGGTTCAATCCCTGGGTCAGCTTCCTGGAGGAGGAAACGGCAACCGACTCCAGGATTCTTGCCCAGAAAGTCCCATGGACAGAGGGGCCTGGCGGGCTACAGTCCGTGGGGTCACAAAGAGTTGGACATAACTGAACACACACACAACATAGACCAATATGTTCCCATATTTTCTGTTATGCTAAACACTTGAAAAAAGCTAATTCATGGCTCTGAAAGCACTTTCTCAAGTCACAAAGTGCTCCAGGAAATGTAAGGTATTATCACAATTCACATCATAATTCATGGCTGTGAGCCCTCCAGTAGATCCAAGGAGAGGAAATGGTAGAAAGAGCAAATGAGAAAAGTATAAGTGTTTTTCATCAGAAGTCAGGAGATTCCCAACAGATTCATACCACCCAGAGGGCAAAGTTCTCAGTTCAACACTGCCTGCCTTCACAGAAGAAATTCTTTTCAGGCTCCTTTTTTTTCCCCTGGCAGATATAGCCGAACATTCTGTGAATTTTCACCCAGCTATTAGGTTCATAGATTCTTTTCCAACTGAAGCTACAGATTATTGTTGGGAAGATTCAAGGTAAAATCCAGTGTCAATGTAGAAAGTCCTTGTTGTCATTGTCCAGCCACTCAATTGTGTCTAACTTTTTGGGACCCCATGGACTGCAGCCCACCAGGCTTTCCTGTCCTTCACCATCTCCCAGAGCTTGCTCAAATTCATGTCCAATGAGTCAGTGATGCCATCCAACCATCTCGTCCTCTGTAGTCCCCTTCTCCTGCCTTCAATCTTTCCCAGCATCAGGGTCTTTTCCAATGAGTTGGCTCTTTGCATCAGGTGACCCAAGTATTGGAGCTTCAGCATTCATCTAGCCAATGATGATGCAGGGTTGATTTCCTTTAGGATTGACTGGTTTGATCTCTTTGCTGTCCAAGGGATTCGAGTCTTCTCCAGCACCACAGTTCAAAAGCACAACATAATTTCCTTTATTCAGCAGATGAATTTTGCATATCAACTATGTGCAATGAGGCATTGGGCAGACAATTATAAAGGAGATGGCTCAGCCTTCTGTCCTCACATGAGGATGAGCAGACAAATAAACTACAAGCAAGAAAATACCGGCTTGCTATGATTCCATCATAAAAAGTGATCAGGGCATGGGATAGAAAGTGAGTGAGGTTGTATGTCTGGCGAGAGGTAATTTTAACGGAGGTGATTAAGGGAGTCTCTCTGTGACAGGGGTTGATCTGAAAAGGCCCTACTAAGTGCTAGGAATCTCTTTCATGGTCATTACTTTCTTTGGGACATTGAATCAATTACCTGCAAATCAGGCCAACACCATGCCAAATTCCAATTCACTTAGATTTCCCAATACTCACACATTCAAAAACTAGATCGTGGCCTTTGGTCCCATCACTCCATGGCAAATAGTTGGGAAAAAATGGGCAGACTTTGTTTTCTTGGGCTCCAAAATCACTGCAGATGGTTGACTGCAGCAACGAAGTTAAAAGATGCTTGCTCCTTGGGAAAAAAGCTATGACAAATCTAGACAGCATATTGAAAAAGCAGAGACATCACTTTGCTTACAAAGGTCCATATTGTCAAAGCTATGGTTTTTCCAGTAGTCATGTATGGATGTGAGAATTGGACCATAAAGAAGGCTGAGTGCCTAAGAATTGATGCTTTCGAATTGTGGTGCTGGAGAAGACTCTTGAGAGTCCCTTGGACAGCAAGGAGATCCAACCAGTCCATCCTAAAGGAAATGAACCCTGAATATTCACTGGAAGGACTGATGCTGAAGCTGAAGCTCCAGTACTTTGGCCACCTGATGCACAGAGCTGAGTCAATGGAAAAGACTCTGATGCTGGGAAAGATTGAAGGCAGGAGGAGAAGGGGAAGCAGAGGAGGAGAGGGTTGGGTGGCATCACCAACTGGAAGGACATGAGTTTGAAGAAGTTCCAGGAGTTGGTGATGGACCAGGAAGCCTGGCATGCTGCATTCCATGGAGTCGCAAAGAGTCAGACACAACTGAGTGACCCAACAACAACACTTATGTTATCAAAAAGGAGTCTGAATGTGCACCCTCCTGCTAAGGGTGAGGGTGCTGAGGTGCAGACCAGCCTGGCATGTTAATGGATCCCACCAAGTCTCTTTGGGCTGGAATTCGCTGGCCATCCATCAGGAAGCAGCAGATCACCAGTCCTCAAGCAAGAGAGTGGACTGCAGAGCTTATTCCAGTGGGAGGGGAGCTGGAGAGCGATGTGCTCGGACTTCTGCTTCAAAAATGTCACCTTGGCTGCTTATGGGAAAACAGATCATGTATTAGGAAGAGGGAGCAGAGAGGATGGGAGATCATTCAAATTCAACAGAGAGCGTGGGGACCTGTAGTATCCCCAGAACAGGGGTGGTTCCCCTTCTTCAGAGGAATCTACAGCTGTGGATGAGATGGTTGGGTAGCATCATTGATTCAATGGACATGAGTTTGAGCAGACTCTGAGAGATAGTGGAGGACCGGGACTCCTGGTAGTGGTGCTGGAGAAGACTTTTGAGAGTCCTTTGGACTGCAAGGAGATTAAACTAGGCAATCCTAAAGGAAACGAACCCGGAATATTCACTGGAAAGACTGATGCTGATGCTGACGCTCCAATACCGTGGCCACCTCTTGTGAAGAGCTGACTCATTGGAAGAGACCCTGATGCTGGGAAAGATTGAGGGCAGGAGGAGAAGGGGACGACAGAGGATGAAATGATTGGATGGCATCACTGACTCAATGGTCATGAGTTTGAGTAAACTCCGGGAGATGGTGAAGGACAGGGAGGCCTGGTGTGCTGCAGTTCATGCGGTCACAAAGAATCAGACACGACCAGGTGACTAAGCAATAAGAACACAAACTGTCAGTGAGGTGAGGGCAAGGCGTGGCTGTCAGGCTTCCGTCAGGGAGTAGGAAGCCTTCACCAGCAGACTTAGGGTAGTCAAAAGATCCAGACCCTGGAGACACCCATGCATAGACTTGGTCTTCACCTCTCTGAGCCTCAGCTGCCTTACTCATTAAAGGAGAACCACAACACAGGCATCTGGGGCTGGCGAGTGCATCAGAGGACGAGATCCATCCTAGTCACAGGCAGGCATTTACTGTAAAGACAGTGGCCTCGCAGAGAGCTAAAGCGGCTGCACGCTCAGGAAAGAAAGCTTGTGTTCCACGAGGAACTCTGATGTGGACAGTCTCTTAGCATCAAACTAGGACAGCGAGAAACCGATACAAGTTGGAAGGGCTCTTCTCTCTTCGCCTTTCTTTTCCCTACGATTCTTAATTGATCACCTGCAAAGGAAGCCAACATCACGCCAGAGTCTAATTTACTCTCCTAATCTTGTATCCCACCAAAGTTGGGTTAGTTTTTCTACTCATCCCACGGATGTTTAAAATCATTAAACCACCGTCTCCCATAGAGCAGACCTGAGACAAGTCAAGCGCTGAATGGAAACCTAAATATTTTAAGTTGAAAAAAAATTAAACTCTTAGATAACTATACGTAGTATTCCACAACAATTTCAGGGACTCTTCAGATAAGATCACTTCAGTGAATACTGAAACTATCCACTCTTCAGTAGATAGATGTGATTGTGGTCTCTTTTTTGATAACCGGGGTATATGCTCCAGCTCTGATTCCATCCTTTGGAATTTCACAAGGGCCCTTTTGAAATGAGTCAGACATTTGAGAGGCAAATAGTCCAACCAGGTTAGGTAGATAGGGTCAACTTTCCAGCCACTGCCAAAGTCAATCTATCCAAGGAAAAAAATGTATTCAACCAATACATTTCCACAGGCAAAACTAGAATCCTCGCTAGTATTTCTCATCTCAGAGAAGTGCTGCGGGTAAGAGGATAACTTCTAAAACTAAACTACCATCCGTGCGACCTTAGATAATTTACGTAACCCTTAGTTTTTCCTCGTCAGTTAAGGCTGCAGAGGTTAGAAGTTCCAATTTCAGGTGGTAATTATGACGGTGACGTGAGCTGACCTACAGAACGTACTGAGCACCGTGGCCCTCAGATAGGAAACCCTCCATAGATATTAGTTACTATCATCATGACTACTTTTCAGAAAGCTGTGCATCTTTCAATAATCAAAGGCACAGTGTCTTAACCCAACAGTGCAGTTCAGTCGCTCAGTCCAACTCTTTGCGACCCCATGGACTGCAGCACGTCAGGCTTCCCTGTCCATCACCAACTCCTGGAGCTTGCTCAAACTCACGTCCATCGCGTTGGTGACACCATCCAACCATCTCACAGGGGGCTTCACTGTAAGAGTTGGTTTTGTATTCTGCCCTTGGTTACCAAATGGTAAGCTTCTAAACACAGAAAATGTCTTAATAGTCTTTACATTTCCCGACATTGATACTGTCATTGCCTGAAGTAGGAAAATTCTTGAAGGAATGGCTGAAGTTTGTCTCAAGTATTAATAGTTGCCTGTGTTCAGATGCACGTGGCCGGAATTTAAATGTAAAAAGAAAACCTAAGCTCAGATTGATAAGAAAAAAGGAAAGAAAAAGAAAGAAAGGAAGAGAGGGATGGCGGGAGGAAAGAGAAGAAAGAAAGAGAAGGAAGAAGAAAAAGAAAGAGGAAAATAGATTGTTCAGGAAATCACAAAGATACATGTAATACCTGCCTTAGCTGAAAATGTTTTTAAAGCCCCGTTTTCTGCTGCCTTCAAAAGGAGATTGTTTTTCCAGATCAATTATATTCCGCGACCCTCCAACTGAATCCAAATAAGTAAGTTTATGAATCTTGTCCTGGAGAATATCTGGCATTGTTTGTTTTATGTTGCGTTTGCTTGCTCAGAAAGGGGGTGTTCTGTGTTCCACATGAAAATGAGTTAATGGGGACAAACGTAATAAAAGGAGATTTATAGCCCTATCTCCATACAATTTAAATTAATTTCTTTCTGAAACTCAAACAAAAAGCTAAATGCTTAAAGGATGCATACTGTTTAAATCCTATATCATAATTTACACACCAAAAGGGGGGAGATTTAAGTACGGGTTGATTTTAGGCTGATAAGAATCTGCATTGAATGGTATTGAGAGGTTTTGTTTTTTCCTTCTTGGCCTCCTACGAATAGTTAGTTTGCAGCAATTTTTAATTAAAAACAGTTCCCATAGTAAGAAAATGAAAAAAAAAAAAAGACTTCAGGAAAATAAAATCGGTACAAGAGTCCTGCAGTTTGTTTTTTGAGGCCTTGTAGAGATCTTGAAAAATAAGAGAGGTTGGGAGTTCTCATTTTTAAAAAAAAAAAACTTCAGTTTTGGTTTCATTTAACATTTTCAAAATAGCTTTCCTTACCACTACTCACCCACCCTCCGCCCCCCACTCCTCACCACCCCACTTCGAAAAACTTGGAAAGTTCTGTGGTTAACACTGAAAATCATTCATATGCCTCAGAGTAACAGCACCATTTTTCTTTCTAAATTTCTAAGAGGAAGAAAAGAAAAAAATCCAAGTTTATCACAAAGCAGTTTTCGGTTTTTTTTTTTTCCACCTATCCAAAATACCTAATCTCATTTTAACTAGGCTCCATNCATTCATATGCCTCAGAGTAACAGCACCATTTTTCTTTCTAAATTTCTAAGAGGAAGAAAAGAAAAAAATCCAAGTTTATCACAAAGCAGTTTTCGGTTTTTTTTTTTTCCACCTATCCAAAATACCTAATCTCATTTTAACTAGGCTCCATCTGAACATCAATGATACTCAGCTAGCCCATGAATAAACATGATGTTACAAGGGGAACCCTGTGACTAAAGTATATAAAAATGCAGCTCAAAGAAAAGCCTGAGAGCCCTCCACCCCCTTCCACCCCCTCCCCGGGGAGCTGGAGAGTTGAACTGAGGCAGGGCTAAAGCAGCAGATTTAAATTTCAAGGTCTTCAAATATTTTCGAGGTTCATATTGAATCCTGTAAAACTAAACACCGTAATTCTAAGGAAAGCCTTGTGTGCGCTGTGGCTTCCCATTGTAATCACCGTCTTCTCTTTAGGAGGGGAGTGTGTAATACTGATAAAAGGGGGAAAGCCCTCAAAACAAAAGAAACACATCATGGTACCCACACTTTCCTGATGGTTGTGGCATTTATCAAAATCAACATACTGCCAACATGAAAAAAAACTATATACTTACAAACCTCTTCATTAGAACAGACACATTTTGGCTCTTTGAATGAGGAAATCAGGTATAGAAAAGTTACCTACAGTAACCAAAATTTTTAAAACTTGATTGAAGTTCCTTAAATTCTGTAAAAATCCGACATTCCTGAAATCCTTTCCCTAAAAATGAAGGTCACTATGATGATCTTATATTTTACCTACACATATTTTTTTATCTTGTAGCACAGACCTCAGGAAATGAAAATAACACTGCTTCTTCTATTATTATTGAAGCTTGTTACAGAATAAATTCTGAAATCTTTAGGACATAGTTTTATGTGCTATCTGATTATACTCTGTGTGCAGCTTTAAACAAAAAATTATGCAGTTCTGTTCTTCCAAAAATACATTTGAGACAGCAAGATCGTTCAAATAGTAAGTGAATTTGCGAAGACCTCAGGTCAATTCATGGTAACATACACAATGGGAAACAGCATAGCCCTCTTCCCACTGGCTACGATACAGATCAACACTGAGGAGAAACTCCAAGAGTTTCTCTTATTTTCAACTAAGAAGAGGGGGGCAACATCCATGCATTTCTTCATGAAATTCCACTGAGATTCTGGTGTTGCAAAGAAATTTTTATTTCCCAGAATAGGCGGCAGCATTGAAAACATATTTATGTTGTGTTGGTTTGCTTTGTAAAGCGTTGATATTCCTTTAAAAAGAAATGAGGTCCCATAATTTCTTAGACACTTGCTCTCCTTGGCCACAGAGATTACGGATCTAAATTGCCTCATGATGAAATAAATGTGGAGAGGTGGAGATGAGCAGTTTTAGGGCACTGGGAAGTTGGTCCCTAAAGCAGCTTCAGGAGGTACCAGCACCCCCAAAGGCATCAGAATTGTACTTCTCAGGAATGATGCCAATTTCGGGGACACTGGGCTTCCCTGGTGGCTCAGAAGGTAAAGACTCACGGACACAGCTAGACTCTGTCCCCTCTGTCACTTAGTGATGCATGATCACGCCTTCACAGACGTTTCTTGTGCACCTACTTTGTCCCAGCAACTGCTTGCTTCCAGCGCTGGCCTTCAGCAAGACTGCCAGGGTCTCTCTCTGCAATATTTTCTCCACTGTAACTCTGTTTTCACATTGCCATTTGCAATTCTGAACTAAATACCGTGAGCCAAGAAATGATGTCTTTGCTCATTACTCTGGTTCACGACACTCTGTTCATACTGATGGAAACCAAACCCTGGACTTCGAAAGAATCTGGATTTTCAAATTAAAGGGGCCTTGCAGGGGATTTGCTGATGAGGAAATAAGATCCATGCCAACAAGTTAGTAAATGAAGAAACAAGTTTGAAATAGGATTAACTCCCAATCCTGGGTTCTTTAAGACTACCCAGCTCCTGAAGGGCTCTGACTGGATTTAATTGGGAGAAATCCATCAATCCCAGAAGAGAATGTTCTGGGGGGCAGAAAAAGCAGGAAGGTAGGTAGGCGCCACGCTGCTTCTTCACGACTTTCTTCCTTTCCATAAAGAAGGATGTTTCCAGGAAATTTCTGCAAACTTGGTTACAATTTTTTTTCATCACAAATGGGATTGCTACAATTTCTTTCTAGGCAAGTGTACATTCAAAAAGGAACGGAGAGTCGAGCGTGTTACCTAGACGTGTGTATGTGAGTGCAAGCGCGTGTGTACACGTGTAAGGAGTCGATGAAATACCACCAAGTAATATAGAAGCAGGAACCAGAAGAGAGAAAGAAAGAGGGGTCAGCCTCTCTTGCCCAAAATGGATGGACTCACAGGTTACATTCTAAAAGTGATCCAGCAACCATTTATTTGATTTTTGCGTGTGATTATAAACTGATAACTCTTCCTGGATACTACTGTACTTTATTCCACCCCATCTCTCTCTAGGGTTCAGAATAACTTCATCATAAATAATCGTCCTTGGTAGAGGCACAATGTAACTTTTTCAAGAAAAGTTAGTCTATTCTAAACCCTTTTTTTTTTTCCATTATAAAGTTTGATCAGTCTAATACTGAATGTTAAGATTTATGCATCTTAGGAGTACTTATTTGGTTCTCTCTCTTTTTTCATTATGAAATGAAAGCAAACTTATGGCCTCGGGTTCATGACATCCTTTACTGCTTGGCAAAGCAAAACGGAAGCGTCAGAGTAATTATTTGGATAAGTACTTTAAAAATCTAACTAAGGGAAGAAATGTTTCAGGTAGGTTCTAGAACATTCAGTTCTACAAACAGTTTTCCGTGCTTTTTTGTCAGCCCTCATCTTTAAGACCTGCCATACCAAGATTTCCTTTTCTAGTTTCTTGAGCTATGAAGCAGCTTTTCTACTTAAAAGTAATACCCCAGGGTCCAAAAGTCAGGAATTCTTGAGTTTAGCTCTCACAAAAGATAATGTGCCATTTTTAAGAAACATGCCATGAATGAAGGGCTTTCAAAGGTTTTCTCTCAAATGTGAAACAAATGTAGGCACCTTACTGCATCCTACAGATTTTTATGAGGACCAGCGTAGAGAAGTCTTCCAGATAAGTATGCTAGCTCCGAACTGGCCAGGTGATAATTAAGGGACACAGGAGAACACAGACATCTGAGAAATCTGCCTGCTCCCCTAACAGAGAAGGTTGTTGGGAGGAAAACCTCCTCCTACAACTCCACAAAAACTTTCTAAGATATAAGATGGACATGGGTTGTTTTTAAATCCTGCGGCTCTTCAACAATCGATCCATCAAGGCCCCTGGTCTCTTTTTTTAAAAAAAAAAAACACTAATCATATTTCAAGACATTTTTTTTACCCCAAATCTGTGTTGCAATTATATGTGCCTGAACTAGAAGACATTCTCTATCCTCCTAATATAGAAAGCAGGCTGTGACAACCAACAGTTTGGGTAAGAGTTGAAGATTCCAGTACACAGTTGCAAAGATCGGAATGAACATTGAAATATACAAACTGTAACATACATACTCAACAACACACATATATCATTTATATCCAAAGGCTCACCACCCTTTGCACAAGAGTTCACACTTGTGTCAAAGCTACTGGCTCTTGGGGAGAACAATAGTATCAAGTATATGTAACGTCTATGATGTATTAACACATAAAGAAAACAGCAGTGATAAAGACAGCTCAGCTACTTTTTTTTTAAATCAGTCCTAGTCCAGCAGTTAGCCAGTCAGAAAGCGGGTCACATCTTGTTAGCTACATTAAATACATTCAACATCAGGAGTTCTCCATGGCTCTATTGACAATTCAAGCAAGTGTATTTTATTTTCTCATACAACCTTAACTGAGTCCCTCTTTGGAACTGAGAGTCAGTCTTCTACCTAAAATTCTACCAATGCTAGTCCCCAAAAGCTCTTTGCCAGCAATCCTCCAGGTATCCATACTCTGCAGACAGGACAAAATTCCCAGAGAAGTCTACTTTCTAAAGTGACTCTGTGACAAACTCCTTCTCAGAACACTTCAACACAAAGCCCCAACTTAAAGGCAAAGGGGCAGCCCAGCTGTAGGACCTGTCAGCTCAGCCAGCATGGAGGAAAAGTCAGCGGGCGTTAAATATTTAAATCGCAGGAGGCAGTCTGGAGTTTTTGCATTTACAAAGTTCTCAAAGTCCTGTCTCCCCTGGCTCCCAGAGTTGCTTGAGAGGAGGTGAGGCTCCTCTCTCAGACACCAGATCACAAAATTTGCCAAAAACTCAAGCTGATTTGATTTCTGAGCCAGCTCTGGTGAAAGGGAGAGCCCAGGAGATACCCCTACCCTCCCTGGGAGAGAGTCAGGAACCCCTTGCCCCCAGCAAATGGTTTCTGAATTTAACAGGGAAATAGACAATCACGTCCCTCCAGGGCCAGTTCTGAAAAGTACCAGGGGTGGCTCTACTGCCCTTTTCACCTCAATCCTGATGACTTTGAAAAGCAAACACAGGTCAAAGCAGACTTCCTCTGTGATTTGCTATTTAAAAATATATATATATATAT
>SJYA01004255.1:0-35374 GCA_006410615.1 Neotragus moschatus
GAATGAAAACTGACCTTTTCCAGTCCTGTGGCCACTGCTGCATTTTCCAAATTTGCTAGCATATTGGGTGCAGCGCTTTCACCACAGGACTGGGAAAGTGCTGCACCCCACACCAAGGGATTTGAGCAAACAGTCATCTGGTGTCTCTGGAATGACCAAGCCACCCCAGAGCCCTGAAGTTCCTGCCTGGGAAAGCTCAAGGCAGACAAAATAATTTGCTGCTTAGAGATACTCTGGCCCAACACCCATTTTGCCTAACAGTTCTCATCAGGAGGAACCAGGAAGGTCTGGGGTCCTGCAAGGACAGTCAGACACCACTGGTTGGGCATCTTTATTGTGCTTTCTGGATGAAAACATTTTAAAAATTATTGTGCTAAGACCCTCTTAACAAATCTGCAAGTGAACAGCAACACAGTATTGTTAACTATAGACAGAACGTTGGACAGAACTAGAACTGATGGAAAGACTTCTTCCAACCTCCTTTGGAAGCTGAGAAAACTGAGGTTTGGCAAGGGCAGCTGGCCTGCCCAAGACAATAGACAAACAGGCGGGGAGACGTGCACGGTGCACAGATCCGCCTCGGGCGCCTCCTTCCGCAGGTTCCTGATGAGCCCTCGAGCTGCACTCAGGGGCAGGTCTCACTCTGACCATCTGCTGCGGCTGTTCAGCCGCTCAGTCGTGTCAAACTCTGCAACCATGGACTGCAGCACCCCAGGCTCCCTGTCCTTCACCATCTCCCAGAGCTTGCTCAAACGCATGTCTATTGAGTCAGTGATACCATCCAGCCATCTCATCTTCTGTCGTCCCCTTCTTCTCTTGCCCTCAGTCTTTCCCAGCATCAGAGTCTTTTCCAATGAGTCAGTTCTTTGCCTCAGGTGGCCACAGTATTGGAGCTTCAGCTTCAGCATCAGTCCTTCTAATGAATATTCAGGCTTGATTTCCTTTAGGATTGACTGGTTTGATCTCCCTGCTATCCATGGGACTCTCAAGAGTCTTCTCCAGCACCACAGTTCAGAAGCATCAGTTATTCCACGGGAGCTCCGCCCTCTTTGTGGTCCAGCTCTCATTTATGACCATTACAGTTGTGGAAATAGACTCAGAGATGACAGGGCTCGTCTGAGATCACGCGGCCTCTGAACTGAGGGTCACCTGACATGTCTTTCACATGCATGTGCCAGTCCCAGAATGTGCTGGAGCGGGGGCGGGGCCGCAGCCCCCCAGCCCCAATGGGGCCCCAGCCATCTCCAAGTCTCCCTCTGCTGGAGACGGCTGGCTTTTGGATTGCAAAGCAACTCATTTGCTGAAACAAGAAAGATATCTAAATACTTTGCCAAAAAGAGATCGGGCAGATGTTAATAAACCTCCAAACTTTCCCTAGTGATGGGTATACAGCAATGTGAGAATATGGGTTTGCTAGGCAGTAATACTGAGACGTTCCACGTCTTATTTGCACGTTAGTGTTTATTTTCTTGTTTGTTTATTGTCCCCCTTCCCTGGAAGGTTAGCTTCATGGTAGTGGGGATCTTGTGTCTTAATCGACACTCTGTCTTCAGAGTCTTTGTTTTTTAACAAACAAAGTTAAAGAGTTTTCTTTTGGCCTAACCTTGTGGCACACAGGATCTTAGTTCCCCAACCAGGGATTGAACCCATGCCCACTGCGGTGGAAGCACAGAGTCTCAACCACTGGACAACCGGGGAAGTCCCTATCTTCAGCATCTTGAACAACAAAGTTGTGCTGAATGAATGACATCCCACCCATGAGAACAGACACACAGAAAACTCCGTGACAGGTACTTAAGCTCCAGCCGAAACCCCAGCTTCTAAAAGGAAGAATTTTATCAAATCTGACCTTGATTAAATTGGTCTGAAGACCCTGAAGCTGGAAAAGATTGAAGGCAGGAGGAGAAGGGGACGACAGAGGATGAGACGGTTGGATGGCATCACTGACTCAAAGGACATGAGTTTGAGCAAGCTCCAGGAGATGGTGAAGGACAGGGAGGCCTGGCGTGCTGCAGTCCATGGGGTCGCAAAGAGTAGGACACAACGGAGCCACTGAACAATAACAACAACAACAACCCTGAACACACAGCCAAATCTTTCCTTATTTGCTTATTGTTTGGGCAATGTTTAATTGGGCGGCTTATGATAATGTTTGTTTTAGGAAGGCTTTCACTATGTCCATGTTAACACATTCTGGTTTTGTGGACTGATTTTCTTCATTTAAACTACAGCCTTCTTGCAGTCATTTTGTGCCCTCTGCTGCTGATGCTCTGGTTTCCACTCCAGGATTCTTGTGCCCTCTGACTTGCCTTTCTCTGGTGACATCTACAGGCAGCTGCAAAATTTGTGCCACAAACAGCATTACGAAGGAGGGGCTTCCTTGATGGCTCAGCTGGTAAAGAATCCGCCTTCAGTGCGGGAGACCTGGGTTTGATCCCTGGGTTGGGAAGATCCCCTGGAGAAGGGAAAGGCTACCCACTCCAGTGCTCTGGCCTGGAGGTTCCATGGAATGTATAGTCCATGGGGTTGCAAAGAGTCGGACACAACTGAGCGACTTTCACTTCACTGGAGAACTCGGGGTTCTACCGGAAATAAATATTCTGGCATACACACACAAGTCTTTAAATTGTGCACTTATATTTTAATAGGAAATTTTATTTANCTCTGGCCTGGAGGTTCCATGGAATGTATAGTCCATGGGGTTGCAAAGAGTCGGACACAACTGAGCGACTTTCACTTCACTGGAGAACTCGGGGTTCTACCGGAAATAAATATTCTGGCATACACACACAAGTCTTTAAATTGTGCACTTATATTTTAATAGGAAATTTTATTTATTTATCTGTTTATTTTTTGGCCTGCCCTGCAGCATGTGGGATCCTAGTTCCCTGATCAGGGATTGAACCCACGCCCCCTGGATTGGAAGCACTGGACTGTCGGGGAAGTCCCCTGTACATGCTTTTTATCAAAAAACCTCAATATTTTATATAGTCTTTAACCAAAAATTCTCCCAGGAGCTTACAATTTTTAAAAAACTGTGGAGATCTCTTCTACTTCCGGCCAAGATGGAACAGTAGGGACTAGGTGACCCTTCCTCCCTTAAGTACCTACAAAACTGGACGAAACATAGAACACAGCTGCTGTTAGACACTGGATGGCAGGCAGCATAGGACAGCGATCCCCGACGGAGGAGGAAACGAGGCAGGGAGTTTGCAGGCTACACTTTGAGGACTGGGGACCTGGGCCGCGCCTGGAGGTCTCTCTGAGTTGAGAGCTTGGGAAGGGCAGAGCAGCAAGAGTTTGCAGGGCAGGGTGCCAGGGAGGAGAGGGCGGTCAGAAAGCCAGTTCAGGAGATTTGCAAAGGAGCCCCGTTAAGTCCTCAGCTGAGCATCACCAGCACACGCATACTGGAGTGAGTTACCATGGGCTCCTCCAGGGGAACCTTCCCAACCCAGGTATAGAACCCACGTTGCTTAAGTCACCTGTGCTGGCAGGTGAGTTCTTTTCCACTAGTGCCATCTGGGAAGCCCAGACAACCATACCATTATTTTAAAATTGGCACATTTGTGTCACACCTAGATGTGTGCGTTCTTTGTTTTCCAGAAATGATTCAAGAACTAAGGATTTCAGTGTTGGCATTATCTATTTACTGAAACGCATAGCTAAACTCACTTTCTCTAAATGCACAGGCTGTGTGTTGCCCAAGTGCTAAACAGTCCTCATGGATCCCCTAGGGCACTGCTGAACATGTCTTATTTCCAGAATTTATTCATTTTTTTTGTTGTTGCTAGAAGTGATTCATGTTTCTTAAAAAAAAAAAAAAAAAAATCGCCTTAGCCTTGCAAGCTAAGGGAATGGTGTGGTCCTCATCCACTGCCTTTGTGATGCTCTAAAACACGCTGGCTTTCAGGCCAGGTCGGGGATCTCGCCTCCTCTAATCAGCCAGGCGTCTCTTCTCTCCTCTGTGCCTGGGACACTAACGTCTCTTGGCATCGCCACCTTTCCCTCGGGGTGTAACCGTGCATCGTTAGCAAAGGCTCAACTCCCGTAAGAAGCAAGACCAGCAAGAATATTCACTGTGTCCCGGTTTTCTAGACAGCATCCTTCAAGATCGCACCCAGCTGCTTAATAATTTAGCCTTTTGGGCAAAGTTCTCGTTAGAATAGGTCAAAAGCATGAATAATTCAGGCACTGGCGAATCATACTGCTCAGCTGTGCTGACACTGGCCAAAACAGACCGCACGCGCTTACAAGGAGGCTCGAGGTGACCAGATCAGGTGGCTGGGTCACGATGACACCAAATTTGGTTAATGGGAATCCCAGGCCAGATCCAGAGGTGTCAAACTACAGGCACTGCCTGCCATGTTTTGCAGCTCATTGAAGTCTGAAATGTCTCATCAAGTAAAAATTCCTGCCAGGAAACCACACCCTGCATCTCCAGTCCTTTCTATTTCCCCAGTACACTCTCTTAATCCTCAAACCCCAGCACATCTTCATCCCCAGCGGGTGAACTTGCTTCTTCTCGAAGAAAGTAGAAATCATAGGAAGAGAGCTTTAGGGGACTCCCCTGATGGTCCAGTGGGTCAGACACCATGCTTCCAGAGCAGGGGCCTGGATGCAATCCCTGGTTGGGAAACTAGACCCCACACGTGGAAAGTAAGAAGCCCCCATGCCTGAACAAAGATCCCTTGAGCCAAAACTAAGACCCAGAGCAACCAACATAAATGATTCTTTTTTTAAAAGAGAGAGCTTTCTGCCCTTCCCCAGTTCCATATGTCATGACCGGCACCTGCAACTCGCACACTCTGCTTTTTATTCTATGCACAAGACGCCCTAGCCCTGTCCTACCCAAGTCAGCTCCTCCAAGTAGACTCAAGGACCCGTCCCCTCCTGCCCACTCAAGGACATCACTCCTCTCCCCTTAGTCACAGATTTTTCATTACCTAAGAAAGCTTTCTCATCGGCCTACAAATATGCTGTTATTGATCCTGTCTTTAAAACTTCAGGAATACCTCTGAGATATTGCAGGTTTGGTTCCAAAGCACCGAGATAAAGCACATCCTGCAATAAAGCCAGTCATTATGACCATTCAGCTTCCCAGTGCATATAAAAGTTACGTTTGTATGATACCATAGCCTATTAAGTGGGCAATACGATTACGTCTTTTTAAAAAGTCCATACTTAATTTTAAAATACTTTATTGCTAAAGAAGACTAACCATTATCTGAGACTTTAGCAAGTTGTAACAGTAGTGACATCAAAGATCCCAGATCACTATAACAAATATAATAGCAGTGAGAAAATTTGGAAATTATAAGAATCACCTAAACGTGACACAGAGACAAGATGTGAGCAAATGCTGTTGAAAAAAAAAAATAGCACTATAGACTTGCTCGTCTCAGGACTGCCACAAACATTCAATTTGTAAAATGGGGACACATGTAAGCACAATAAAATGAGGTGTGCCAGTCATTCTCAATACAGATGGCAAATAAACTGTCTTTCTTAATTTGGGCAGCTAGAACAGAAGACTGCAGACTGGGGGGCTTAAATGAAGGCAATGAGGGCTGGGAAGTCCAAGATCAAGGTGCTGACAGATTTGGTGTCTGGTGAGAACCCTCTTCCTGATTCACAGGTTCACACCTTCAGGTTGTGTCCTCAGCTGGCAGAAGTGGGCAAGGGAGCTCCCAGGGGTCTCTTTCACAAGGGTACTAATCGAACTCACAAGGGCTGCACCCTCACGACCTAATCACCTCCCAAAGACCCCGCCTCTAAATATCATCACATGAGATTTCAACCTCTGAACTTGAGGAGATACATTCATCTCATGAGGAGATGCTGAGCATCGTAGTCATTAGGAGAATGAAGATTAAAATCACAAGGTGCCACTGCAAACCAATGAAAACGTCTTAATTAAAAAAATTAAAAAACGGCAGTACCAAGTGTTGGCGAGGATATGGAGGGACTGGAACTCCCTTCGCTGCTGGAGTCACTTTCTCCGTGTGAACCAGAGTTCACACTGATAAGATCTCTCAGGCGCTTGGGATTTTTTTTCAACACGCTTTCTCTCCTGAATTTAAAATTCTTTGGAAAACAGGTTGGCAGTGTCCTATAACTACTCTAGGACCCAGATTTTCCACTCCAGCTTCCTCCACTGAAGCATTGGGATTTCCAAGGCATGCCCTCCCTCACACCCTACAAAACACAGCAACAACCATCACAGCCACCACCACCTGCTGCAACACAGCCCGTGTCGACAGCAGGGCTGTCCCCAGAGCCTGCCCCTGCCATGTTCGAGGACCTCTTGCCAAGAAATTTCTGGGCATTTTTTCAGTAAAAACCTATCGCTGAAGTTTTTGCAATCTGACCAACCCTGTGATCTGTTTATCACATCAATGTATCAGTTTTTGACCAAGGGCAAAAAAATATCAGGAGATCCCCAAACTGCTCAGGCACATATGAAATCTTAGAGGAGAAAAGAAACAAAATGCTTCAGATGGCTGATTTTTTCATGAACGAGAAATGTGAGCATCTCCCTCTCAACTTACTGATGGGCTGGAGGTAACATTTAATGGAGACTAAGTGACTTAATTAAGGAGAAATCGCATGAAACCCAGCGTAAGGAGAGAGGCCACAGCTCTTACTCCAGGGTACCCTCTTCTTATCTGTCTGCTTTTCCCTAACATGCAGATGTTAGGGCAGGGGCAGCTCCTTGAATTGAACAGACATCCCCCCAAGAATCAGATCCCCAGGAAAACCATCCACTAAGAGAAATGTCAAGGAAATTGTCATTGTCATAGCAACCATCATGTCATGTCACTGAGCACTGCCATCCAGAAGTTCTGGAGACCACAGACAGAGGGCCGGGTCCAAGTCCAGGAGACTGTTCGAGAGCCTCAGGGCTCCCTCAGGTTCTTATCTAGACATGATCGTGAACAGATACAGGAGCAGAAGACGCAGGACACCCTCACTCTGACTTTCCCAGCTGCCTGACCTCGGGGAAGTCGCCCAAGCTCTTAGAACATCACTTTTCTTATTCATTCACATAATAAGCTTTTTTAAGAGTCTCATGCCCTGCTGACTGAGCTAGCCGGGCCACTTACACAACAAACTTTTAACATACAACCCTCTATACATACATAGATTTGCTCCTGAAAATTGAAACCGCGTATCAAAAAAATTTTATTAAAATTCAACATGCTGCTCTGATAGTGCTCTAGTCAAAATACCCGGTGTTTGTTTTCCATAGATTCCTTCCACACAAGTTAATTTGCTTCAGATTCTTGATCCTGGGTGTCCTCTTAGGGACTTGAGGCTTCTAAAACAGGCCGTACTTGAGACCTGCTAGTGCTTCTTTCGGAGAAGGCAGTGGCACCCCACTCCAGTGCTCTTGCCTGGAAAATCCCATAGACAGAGGAGCCTGCTGGGCTGCCGTCCATGGGGTCGCACAGAGTCGGACACGACTGAGCGACTCAGCAGCAGCAGCAGTGCTTCTTTGTGTCAAATCAAAGTGGAACTGAAAGATATGCAAGTCATTCAAATACAATCCACATAGACTCCTTATAAATCACCTGTATGAAAGCAGAAAAGAGGCGCCTTGCATCACAGAACTTCCAATATAGGTTATCGAAATACTGGTACGGCCTGTCCTCTATACTCTAAATTCTTATGATGTAAAATCTACACTAGCGTGAGTATAAAAGATCAGCTGGTTGACTTATTAGCTGATGTGAAAATAATAAAAATGAGTGTGCACATCACAGAGCCCCAGAGAGCTCACTGTGTATGTAAGATAATAGAAACATATATATGTTGGTCCCTACCCCTGGCTCCTGGCACAGAGCTCCTGGACACTTGTAATTTCCTAAGTGATAAGAGCACTGGGAGCATCTTTCGTTGCTAACATTTGGTCTTTAACTCTGGTTCACAACATCAGCGCCTTAGAATTTCCCGGGTGACAGGAATCTCTTTTGTTCTAACATGGGCTCCTAGACGAGGGCTGGTCAACAGAAAGACCAAGCCGGGATTAGAAACTTGGAGCTTCAGCCTCACCCCACGTCCTCCAGAGAGGGCAGAGGAGCTGGAAATTGAGCTAATGATTGACCCTGCCTACATGAGGAGGCCTCCATAAAGTCCCCGAAGTGTGGGGCTGGGGCGCCTCACCTGGTGAACATGTGAAGATCCCGAGGGAGCAGCTTGCCTGCAGGGGGCACAAAGCTCTGGGCAGCCCCCCATCTACCTTGTCCTACCCATGTCTCCCCTCGGGATGTTCATGTGTACCCTTGATCATATCCGTTCATAATAAACCAGCAAACAGTAAGGAAACTCTTTTCCCGAGTCTTCTGAGCTGCTCTAGCAAATTAATCCAACCCAAGAGGGGGTTGTGGGAACCTCTGACTTACAGCTGGTCAGTCAGAGGCACAGGTGACAACCTAGACTCCAGGTGGACAGTGTCAGCAGAATTGAGTTAGACTGCAGGACGGCCGGCTGGTGTCGCAGAGAACTGCTCGTGGTGGAGAAAACCCAGCACGCACGTCTGCTGTCGGAGGTGCTGTGAGTGGGGTCGGAAGGTGAGCGTGAAGGAGACCCACAGGAGAGGATGCCATTGCGGCAATCGCAGGCTGCTCAAGACGGGAGTGCAGCCCACGAACTCCGAAGGTGAGGGTGGACCGGGAAGATGTGAGCACACCCCGATGTCAGCATTTTCTTCCGACAGTGCTCCTCAAAGCCCGAGGAGACCCCGGCAGAGGTTAACGTGCAAATAAACTATGGTTGATGTTTGCCATCAATTCCACTGAGTCATTAAAGCAAATCTCAAAGAGGAGAAAAAGACATAAGAAGCGCTGTCATCTTTGGGATTACCTAAGGCAGGAGACGGGCAGGCCGAGAGGAGGGACTGTCCTCTCCGGCGATATTTGGGTGAAAAAGGCTGTGTACTGCCCTCTGAGAGCCAATAAGAAGGCTGGGGGGAGGGGTACCGGGGGCCCTGAAGGCAACAAGAGGTCTAAGGACACCCAGAATGCCAGTTGGATCATTACTGAAGCCTGGAGCGATGGATCCAATGTTCCAAACACGGGATACAGTCCTAACAGAAAGCTGGAGGAAGAACCCAAAGGTAAGAGGAACTAAAACCCAGGAAACATCAGCGTTCTCACAAGTGGGAACCCTTTCCCGAACCTGCACTTTCTGCAAGGCCACTGGCAGCTGGCATCTTAAAAAATATTCCTGGGACTTCCCTGGCAGTCCAGCGGTTAAGACAAATGCCTTTTCATAGCAACTGAACCACAGCTGTGGCTTCTTGTTTGTTTTTAACATTTTTGGCAGAGGAGACTGACATCTGGAGAGTTCTTTAAAAAACAAAAAAAACTTTTTCATTGTCTTATTATTCGGCTGTGCTGGGTCTTCGCTGTGGCGTGCGGGCTTGTCTGGCTGCCCCTGGCTCTAGAGCTCGAGGGTTCAGGAGATGCAGCACGTGTGGACTCTCCGGTTGTGGCACGCGGGCTTAGCTGTTTCGTGGCAAGTGGGATCTCAGCCTTTGACCAGGGATCAAGCTGGCACCCCCTTCACTGGAAGGCAGTTTCTCAAGCCCTGGACCGTGAGGGAAGTGCCTGCAGAGCTCCTTATACCGTCTCACAGCAGCCTCTCCACTGACCGCGGCCAGGACAGGCCCTTCTTTCTGAGGAATGCTCACCTCACTGGGACTCTGCTCTCTGTGTCTGACAAAAGCAGCAGGTAGTCCAGTCGGTTTAGAAAGAGCGGGGAGCCAGGGAGATTTCAGTAGGAAGGTAAGGGCTGGCACATCCTCTGAAATTCAGCTTGGTTTCCTCATCTGTAAGGAAACGTGAGTACCTGACTTTTGGGAACATTCTGCGCTGTGGGATCGCACAAGGGTTCAACACGCATTTTCAGGGGCGAGGCCGTGTACGGCTTTTTGCAAGAGCCGACTAGGCGAAACATGGGAATGGCTAATAGCTTTTATCATCTTACGTGCCGGCATTGCTGGGTCAGCAGTGTTGCTGTCTAGGCGCTCGGTCGTGTCTGACTCTTTGTGACCCCGTGGACTGTGGCCCACCAGGCTCCTCTGTCCATGGGATTTCCCAGGCAAGAATACTGGCGTGGGTTCATGTTTTCTTCTCCACGGATTTTCCCCACCCAGGGGCCAAACCCGCATCTCCTGCGCTGGCAAGTAGATTCTTTACCACTGAGCGCCCTGGGAAGCCCCAACAATGTTTGGATAAATAAAAATGACACACACAATTCATAAATTGTTATATTTCAAAGCCCCAAAGTTTGTTTTCCTTATTTCTTTTTAGCAAACACTTTGTAATTTTATAATAATATTTTCACACAATATTTTACTGCCAATAATAACCTCAGGGACTAAAAGTTAAAGTGCAATTATATTCAAAGTATGATGTTTGAATATATTTTCATCAAAAATGCATAATAAAGGTAAAACATTTAAAAATCAAAGTTATTTGTGTGTGTTTTCACAAAATTGTTTTCTTCTGAAGCATTCAAAATCAGCTACAAACAAATGGTAAAATCCAAACCATAGTTAACAAAAACCAAAATTTTAATCAAAATGTTTTAAATAAAATGAAAGTGTTTAATGTTTTAAAATACTCACAGAATTTCATTAAACCTGACTAAATTCTTCTAAATAGGAAATAGTTCACAATTCTAGTATTCAAGGTCTAACTAGTTGTCAATGTAAAAAATCAATATCACACTTTTCTCATGTTACATCTAAACCTATATGGACACGAATCAAAAATAACGTGAGTTGTTTAATACTGCAAATTTCCCTTAGTCATCGTGTGGGATTGTCTTAAATGACAAGCTACTTTGTAAACACCTCTGAAACTACAAATTAAAACACCAAGAGAAGGAAAAAAACAAGGCATTCAGCACTACCAGGAAACAATACTTTGTTATGTGAGAATCCATCACGGTCAACGTATCTGAAAAAGGACTTGACAGCTTAATTAATTCTGTCTTTTGCTTCTTTCCTAAGATTCCTGCCACTCAAACCCGCCCTCCCCCCAGTCTCTGAGATCAGGAGTGACACAGACTCCGTATCTCCGGAGTTGTCTTGTTTTGAGGACACAGAGCCAGAGATGTGAAGAAGCTTCTCCCTGGGGCCGGAGCTGCGTTAGCCGGGCAAGCGGATGCTCAGTCACACGTCACCCAGGCTCAAGTGACAGGAGGGCCTGGGCTTCCTTCTCTTCTCCTCTCTCCTTTCTCCCCCCCTTCTTCTTTATCTGTATTTAACCTTCACACACACACACACACACACACGCTCCACACTACATACAAGCCAGGCTAGTGACTTGTTCATTCATTTACTGAAAGTGTCACAGTCTTGCCAGGTATCACACGAGTGCTAACAGTTCTGAGAGGAGTCCAGATACTTGTTATGCTAAGTCAAGCTATCCTGATGTGATCATAACTTAAAGCACTAGATCCGGCCTTGCCCTGAGACATCCCCCGAGTACTATACCCGGTGGAATAACTGCTGTTGTTTAGTTGCTCAGTCATGTCTGACTCTTTTGCAACCCCGTCAACTGTAGCCCATCAGGCTCCTCTGTCCATGAGATTTCCCAGGCAAGCAGGTTGCCGTTTTCTTCTCCAGGGATCTTCCCAGTCCAGGGATTGATCTTGCATCTCCTGCATTGGCAGGGGGTTTCTTTACCACTGAGCCACCCGGGAAGCCACAGTGGAATACTACTCAGTCGTGAAAAAGAACAAGAAATGCCATCGGCAACAGCATGGATACAACTAGGGACTATCATGCTAAGGGAAGTAAGCCAGAGAAGGAAAGACAAACACCATATGATATCACTTATATGTGAAACCTAAAATAGGACACAAACCAGCTTATCTGTGGAACAGAAGCAGAACCAGACTTACGGTTGCCAAGGGGGAAGGGTTGGGGGAAGGATGGACTGGGAGTTTGGGGGTAGCAGATGTAAGCTATTATATATAGAATGGATAAAGAAAAAGGTCCTACTGTATATAGCACAGGGAATTACATTCTACATCCTGTGATAAACCATAATGGAAAAAAAATACTTTAAAAAAAGAATGCCTATATGTATAACTGAATCACTTGGCTATATAGCAGAAATTAGCACAACACTGAAAATCAACTATACTTCAATTAAAAGAAAAAAGAAATTCTCCCTAAGGAAACAGGCCCAGACCACACTAACCCTGGATCTTAAGTCAGTTATCGAGGGGAACAGGTGTGTGGGCTTCCCTGGTGACTCAACAGTATTTGCAGCATTGTGGGATCTAGTGCCCTGACCAGGGATTGAACCCAGGACGTCTGCACGGGGAGCACAGAGTCTTAGCCACAGGACCACCAGGGACATCTCTGGACATTGCTGAACTTAAGACTTCAGAATCCCACCTGGCCCACCTCACAGCTAGTCACGTACTCAGATGAGCCCAGGCCCTCTGTTCTCTGCTGGAGCTTTTGGTGCTAGTAAGAGCCAGGCCCTGAGGGCTGAAGGTGGACCAGACACACGTACAGCGCCTGCTTCTCGGGAGAGTCCAAGGAAACCAAGAAGTAAACCAGATAAATTCAGACTACGGTAAGCATTCTCGAGAAACCAAACACAGAGTGCTGAGACTAATGGGGCTGTCATGGAGGGAAAAAATGTTTTCCTCCAATCTCTTAGGTTCAGTTCATGGGACCTGTGAATTAAACTGACAAAAAAACAGGTTAACAGGAGAAAAGGTAAAACTTTATTTTACTTGCAGGGAGTTCACAGGCAAGAAGTGACACTCAAGGAAGCAGTTAAGCGTGGGGGGTTACATGCCATCTTAACAAGGAACGCTGAACTCTGGAGAAGGGACTAGACAGAGGGAAGGGGGTTTAGGCTTCTTGCGGTAATAGATCACGGGGAAGTGACTGGGAAATATATGGAGAACTAATAGACAATAAGGGTTCTTTTAGAAAAGTCTGTTTATGCAGACCCCTCTTTGCATCAGCGCTCTACTTAAAAAAAAAAATTATGTATGTATTTGGCCTTGCTTGGTCTCAGTTAGATTAACAGTTTAATGGTCAGAGCACATATGAAAAGAGAACTCAGAACTCTGACCCTCCATCTGCAGCAACCGTGGAAGCCAGCCTGTAAGTCAGACTTGTAGCAAATCAGACCACCATCTCCAGCAAGCAATCCAGGAAGCCAAACTAATGCCTGTAACAACTGGCCCAAAACGGTGCAGACTGGATTAATGACTGACAGCTCACTTCACTTTGGCCCTTGCTTCCAACTTAGGGCCAACCAGAGAAAGCCAAACATGCTCCCAACATGCTCACCTAGGACGTCCAGCTTCTATCAGCCGGGCTCCGGCTGCTCCCAGGTGACAGCCTCCTATCAGAGCACGCCGGGGTCTTCCTCTTTTCCCACTGACAAACCCTCCTGCTCCTCTGCCCGCCTTTGGGGCCCTGCCAAGCACGAGAGATGGTGCCTCCCTTGCTGCAGGACGCTCTGAACTAAGAGCCCTTGCCTGTGCTCATTTTGTTTCCATCCACCTGGAGAAACAGACTTGAGCAAACATAGACTCTGACCCTCACAGGCATCTTACTTCCCAGAGGGCAAGAGACTCGATTCAAGCAACCGCAGCAAGTAGGACCAGCAGCTGCTATTTGCTGCTGAGAGAAGCACGGTGGTTCAACTGCCTGTGAAGTCGGGTCTGACCTACTCTTCGAGTCTGGGACGGCTTCCTGGAGGAAGTAACACTTGAGCAGAGCGATAAAGGCTGTGTGTATGAGACACGTAAAAAGCGAGAGGAAAGCGAAGAGTGTTCCAGGCAAAGATAACAGTAAAACAAGGCCCTGGCTGGTGGAAGGGTGGGTAACTTGAGGGTCTGATGTGGGAGACAGGGTGAAATGAGGCTGGAGAAGTCTGCAGGGGACGGATCAGGAAGGCTCTTCAAGGCCGTGGAAAGGACTTTTGTCTTTATTCCAAGAGCAAGTGGAACCCAGAGAAGGGCTTGTGGTCTGGCAGAAGAAGTAAGGGGAAGGGGCAGAGGGGAGCCGTATGCTTCGTGTTTTAGGTTGAATCGTGTCCCCCTAAAAGATACGCTGAAGTCCTAACCCGCATACCTCATACAGTGACTTATTTAGAAAACAGGTCACTGCAGGTGTGTAATTAGTTAAGATGCGGTCATACTACAGTCAGGCGGGCATTTGATCCACTACGACTGGTGTCCCTGTAAGAAGAGGACACAAAGGGGGAAGATGGCCAGGGGATGACGGAGGCAGACCCCAGAGTGATGCAGCTGCAAGCCAAGGAGTGGGGAGGACTGCCCGCAAATACCGGAGACTGGAAGAGGCAGGCAAGGATCCTCCGTCAGAGCCTTCAAGGGAATCAGGGCTCTGCTGCCACCGTGGTTTGGGCTTCTGGCCTCCAGAACTTGAGACAACAGATTTTAAAGCCACGTGGTTCGTTAGGGCAGCTCTAGGGAACTGACACTGCTGGGGTTTTGGAAAGATCCACCGAGTGAGGCTGGAAGGGGAGCCCAAGAGGATGAGAGGTGGCCTGTTAGGAGTCCTCCACGGCTGTTCCCCAAAGAAATGATGGAGGCTAGGATGAGGGTCAGAGAAGGCAATGGCACCCCACTCCAGTACTCTTGCCTGGAAAATCCCATGATGGAGGAGCCTGGTAGGCTGCAGTCCACGGGGTCACTGAGAGTTGGACATGACTGACTTCACTTTCACTTTTCACTTTCATGCATTGGAGAAGGACATGGCAACCCACTCCAGTGTTCTTGCCTGGAGAACCCCAGGGACGGTGAAGCCTGGTGGGCTGCCGTCTATGGGGTTGCACAGAGTCGGACACGACTGAAGCGACTTAGCAGCAGCAGCAGGATGAGGGTGGAGACAGCGGGGCATGCAGAGAAGACGAAGCTGAGAAATGGAAGGAGGAGACATCCATCGAGAGAGGACGGACGTCAATTGTGCTTTTATCTACAGCAACACACACACTGAACAGAGGGCCTCGGACACTTCCAAGAAGTTAGGCACCAGCGAGACAGCTGGGGTTGGACACAGGCAGTGATGAGACCTGGGTCAGGCCGGTGTGGCTGCATTACCGAGGTACAAAATGAGGAGGTATGTGGGCTCAGAGGAGGGGAAGTCTATGGGATTAAGAGCCCCACTGGGGATTTGGATAGAAACCAGTGACTGGGGACAGCATCAAATATCTGAGAGAGAAGTGTGACCTGACAGCCCAGGGCCTGCGGCAGAAGCAAAGCCCGAGCACACAGCTTGACGGAGTCACGAAGCACTCTGCTCCCTGCCGCCAGTCTTCCCACTGCAGACAGCGCTAGTCAATCCCAGTATCCTTTCCCTCCACTCTGAGAAGTCCCTACCAATCTAGTGGGACGGATACACAAATGAAATACTCTTGCAATTGCAGGACGGGGTGGGATTCACCAGGGGACACTGAGACCCCTCTGGACATTTGCAGAGCTGCACTTGACCCCGTGATCCTCAGAAGAACTCTGAGAAGTTGATGGAGCAGGTATTTGCATTACTTCCCAAAAGGGGAACCTGGGGTCCAGAGTCACATGGCTAATAAAGGACAGATCGGGGCTCAAATGAAGGTCTATTTCCCATGCTTCTTTCTTCTCTTTCGTGGAAATTGTGACCAAAATAAGGAAGACTACTGAATCAACAATTTTTATTGTGGTAAAATATACATGATATAAACTTTACCATTTTAACTATTTTAAGTGTACAGTTCTGTGGGTTTAAGTACATCCATACTGTTTTACAACCATCAACCACCATCCATCTCCAGAATGTTCTCATCTTCCCAAACTGAATCTCTGTGCCCATTAAACACTACTTCCCCTTTCCCGCTCTCCTGGTGGCTACCCTTCTATTTTCTGTCTCCACGATTCTGACTACTCCCAAGGGGCACTAGTGGTAAAGAATCTACCTGCCAATGCAGGCAGATTCAGTTGCTGGGTCAGGAAGATTCTCTGTAGAAGGGAATGGTGAACCACTCCAGTACTCTTGCCTGTCAAATCCCGTGGACAGAGGAGCCTGGCAGGCTAGAGTCCCAAAGAGTCAGACTCAACTGGGCACTAATTGAGGCACCTCAGAACAGTGAAATCGTACAGTCTTTGTCCTTCTGTGTGAGTCAACATGTTGATCCCCAGATTGCACGTACTGGAATTCACGTCAGAATCCTGGTCACATTCTTGACGCAGACATCATTTACTGGGTCTCTGTTTATCTTTAGGTTCTATCAGAAAAACAGCATGAATATCTAAAGTGTCTTGGGTTAACCCATATGCTGTTTTCATCTGAATGAGCAGATTTTTTAAAATGTCTTTCTCTCTATGGACAGTTGTAAACCCTTCCACAGAAAGAAAGAACTCAGCCAGTTTCTATGGCAACTTAATGTCAGCAACCTAATTTCTTAAGACTTATTTTCAGAAAATGTGTTTTTTTTTGTTTTTTTTTTTTTAAAGACTGGGCCAAGTGGATGCTGTCTGGTAATCTTGTTTTCAGATTCTTTTTGCTGTTTTTATGTATCTATTCATCATATAATTTCCAAGCACCTAACTAGGTCAGGCACTGTGCTAGGCATTTGGGGCCACAGCATATGCCCAAGACAGAAATGGCGCTGACCTAAGGTTTGGTGATTTAAGAGATGCTGTAGGGACATAAGAAACACAGTTGTGGTTACCAGAGGAGAAAAGGGGGGAGGAATGAGTTAGGAGTTTGGGATTAACTTATATACGTTACGATATATAAAACAGGCAAACAAGAAGGACCTGTTGTAGCACAGGGAGCCCTGCTCAATATTCTGTAATAACCCATAAGGGAAAAGAACACGAAAATCAGTGTATGTACACACATATAAATATGAATCACTTTGCTGTACACCGGAAACTACTACAACACTGTAAATCAGCTATGTTTCAACAAAAAATAAAAATCTTATACAATGCAAAAAAAAAAAAAAATGCCATAGGTGATCCTGAGAGAAACTTCACTGATAACACTAGCAAAAGTAAAGGCATAGAAGCAGGGGGATATTTCTGGGAGGAAATTGCAGATGGCTGTCCAGATTGTACCCCCAGGTAAGAGGCCTGAGATCCTTCTCTAAAAAAACACTGAATAATTATGACTGCAACATGGGATCAGTTTTGACTTTTAAAACATTTGAATTCAGCCTTCAAAAAGAAGGTTACCACGTGGATGAACCTTGAGGGCGTTTTCCTAGGTGAAAGAGGCTAGTCACAGAAAGACAAATACTGGACGATTCCACTTATAAGGAGCATCTAGTGGTCTAATGCTTAGAGACAGAAAGCAGCATAGTGGTCGCCAGGGGCTAAGGGAAGGAGCATAGGGAGTTCCTCATCAGTGGGTACAGAGCTCAGTTTTGTAGGATGAGAAAGTTCTAGAGAGATATCCCTGGCAGTCCAGTGGCTAAGACTCCTCACTTCCACTGCAGCGTGCTCGGGTTCGATCCCTGGTCTGGGAAGTAAGATCCCAAGTACTGTGGCCCAGCAAAAAAAGAAAAAGAAAAAAAGTTCTAGAGGTCTGTTGTCCAACCACGTACACGTAGTTAACGCTACTATATGTACACTTAAAAATGGTTAAGATGGTAAATTTTATGTTCTATGTTTTCTACCATAATTTTTTTTTTTTTAGAAAGTAGCACAGTGATGGCCATATAAGGACTCAATAAAAGGTTTGCGGAAAGCCAAAAAATCCAAAAAACGAAACAAAAACAAATTATGAGTTCCCAAGTCCTGGCCTCATATATTTTCTGCAAATTTTAGCTATGGGGTTGGGAATGGGTAGTTATTTTCCCCTTTTTCACTTTTTTAGTAGGTCCAATTTAAAATACAGCTAAGAGCAACACGAAGACAGCTAGACATTATCATACTAAGTGGTGTCAGAAAGAGAAAGACAAATACCATATGATTTTGCTTATACATAGACTCTAAAATATGAGACAAATGAAGACTTCCTGGGTGTTCCAGTGGTCAAGACTCCACCTGCCAGTGCAGAGGACGCAGGTTCAATCCCTGGTCAAGGAAGATCTCACGTGCTGTGGGGCAGCTAAGCCTGTGTGGACGATGGCTGAAGCCCACACACTAACCTATGCTCTGCAGCAAGAGAAGCCACCGGCATGAGCAGCCCACGCACCTTGGCCAAGAGCAGACCCTGCGCATCACAGCGACCAGAGAAAAGCCGCTTGCAGCAAGGAAGACACGGCAAAGCCTAAAAGATTAATCAATACCGTTAATAAGATATGACGGAAATGAACCTGTCAGTGAAACGGAAACAGAATCACGCTCACAGAGGACACGCCAATGGTCGCCAAGGATGAAGCAGCTGGAGGAAGGATGGACCGGGATGCTGGGGTTAGGAGATATATGCTTTTATATACAGAATAGACAAAAACCAGGTCTTACTGCATAGCACATATTTAATATCCTATGGCAAACAGTAATGGAAAAGGATATTGGAAAAGAAGGTATATACAGGTATAAGTGAATCACTTTGCTGGACAGCAGAAGTTAACACAGCGTTGTAAATCAGCTATACGCCAATCAAAAAAAAGTACAGCTGAGAAATACCAAAGTCAAGACTTTTTTAGCAAGTCATCTAACCAGTGCTATCCCCTTGGTGGGACAAGTCTTTGTACCCATCTGACACTGACCCTGAGTCTGTCAGCCCTGGGCTGAGGTCGGCCTCACACATCTAAAGTTTCAGAGGCCGACAACAGACCTGCCTCCAATAGCAACCACTAACATCTAGGGGGGAGTCCTTTTCAACTGACAGAGGCCCCTCAGATGTGTTTACCTTACTTCAACCACTGTCTCCTCTTTACCAGGCCTCCGGTGTCTTGACGCTTGGCCAGCAGGGTTGGTTTGCAAAAATTGAAACCTTAGTTAAGGCTTGTTGAGGTTTGGTTTTGAAAACTGGCTGTTCCTACCCACATTCCTTTGAGATATAAATAGAAAAAAAAAGGTTTAATTAGTAAAGCAAGACATCTGAGCTACGTCCACCTGATCCTTGAAAAGGAAATCTAAGAGGTTCTTCCTATCGCTTTTTCAATCCTATATAAGGTACATCAGTGAGCGAGCAAAAGCTCATCTGTTTTTTGGCTCCTTCGGTTCTTTTTCCTGATTCTTCTTGGAGGAAAATCTAAAACAGTGAGTAGCTGGTGGACCACCCAGATCCCAGACTCTTCTTTCCTACATGGATTCATTTTAGGCTGGTGCAGGTGGTGCTCAGGCTCTTTTCCCGTGGAGTTGACACGTGGGTGGATTTTGATCTCTGCTAAATGGGTTTTTGATGTCTCTGATTCCCATCCAATGGGACAGAAGGGCATCCCTTCCGTAGAGGGTCTGCAAGCAGCCCAAGCTCTGTCCTCTGTAAAGGAAACTTGCAATGTTGCATTTCTCTGGCTAGTGTATTAAAATGCCATTGCCTTTGTAACATGGTCTACTTCTGAATGGCTTGTAATGTCTGTATAAGTGGTCAATGATGTAAATATATATATGTTTTTTACAAGAAAGCAGCATCAAATCTTTCTTCAGTTTGTATTTTTTAATTTCATCTTTGGCATATATTCAAGGGAGGACACTGAGACGAAGGGGGCTGGAATCTTTTCAGTATTTGGGTTTTATCTGGATGTTATGTCTTAGCTGGTCATATGCTTATTAATTTTAAAATTTCTCAACAAATGTGCAGTTTCTGTGGGCCTGGGGGGAGTGCTCCCCCCAGATGTGCTCGGTTCTGCTGGGCATTTACCGCATCTCGATTATTCTGTGAGAACAGGTGGAAAATGAGCATCACAGATGTCCTCAGTGCGGACGACATTGCAGCAGCCCTGCAGGAGTGCCAAGGTAAAGGGGAAGCCAGGCAGCGGTGGGTTTCTTGCACATATCGGTAGCTCCTGAAAAGTTACAAAAATTGAAATGCAAACTGGCTGAAAGTGCACGGGAATCAGAGGAAGAACTTATTAACTAGATAACTACATGATAGAAATAGGAGATCTGAGCTCAGAATCCCTTTCTGTTCGGTGAAAGAAACTTACTAAACATGAAGGGAAACAAAGGAATCAGCGGATCCCCGTAGCCTGAATCCTATGACTGTATTTCTCTCACCAGTTAGCCCAGTGGGGCTGCCATCTTGGATACACAGCCTGAATAAAGGGCACCAGGAGGCACAGAGGGGAGGAGGCCAGAGAAGGGGACATGGACAAAGTCAAGTGGAGAGGGAAATCTGGGGAAGGGGAAAGGAGACGAGAATATGAAGGCATACGGTCTTGGCTGCCTCAGCATCCAGACCCAGTCACAGCCCTACTTGGCCTTTGAAAGAAAGTTTTTTTTTAAACAGAGCTCAATGATATTATGTAAAGTAGTTTTAACATCCTAAGTTGACATCACTTTGGTCCAGAGACAGAATGCAATCCCGTAAGTGTCAGAATAACCTATTCTCTGTTTTTCAGATCCAGATACCTTTGAACCCCAAAAATTCTTCCAGACATCGGGCCTTGCTAAGATGTCGGCCAGTCAGGTGAAGGATGTTTTTCGTTTCATAGACAACGACCAGAGTGGGTACCTGGATGAAGAAGAGCTGAAGTGAGCTTTGTCCTAAGCCCGACCAGCACCCCAACACTGTTAGGTGGGGCTGGGGTGCAGTGGAGGCCAGTCTCCCCAGCATCTTTCAATGACCAGCTCTGATGCTGGTCACTCAGTAGATTCTCATGAAAGAGCAGAACATGAGTCAATCAGCCACACTGACTCGCAAAACACTAAATATGAGCACTAAAGGCTTGGGGACAAAAAGTCATTAGTCTTGGGAGTCTTCCTTGGCAAACTGACTCAACAGCAAACTTCTGAAAAAAAAAAATGTTTTTAACAAAAGGTCCACTAGCCTAGACAATGAAAGAAACTTTTGCTTGCTAAGATCATGACTGATTATTGTGGTTGCTGGGAACAGATGGTTTGCTTCAAGAGAAAAAGAAAGGGACGAACACAGAAATGTGTGTGGGTTTTAAAAACATTCCCCTCAACCTTCACTATCCGGTAGGTTTTTCCTCCAGAAGTTTGAGAGTGGTGCTAGAGAACTGACCGAGTCAGAGACCAAGTCCCTGATGGCGGCTGCAGACAATGACGGAGACGGGAAGATCGGAGCTGATGGTATGTCCATACCTGTACACGGCGGGAGAGACTTCAGCTCAGGCGGCATCCGGGGCAGGGGGGTTAGGCCATGAGGCCAGACAAATATAGGTTAAAACCCTCCTACCTTCAGCTTGCTGAGCCTCAGTCTTTTCATCCATAAAAGTAAAGTGAGGACACAAATGATCTGTGCCAAGATTCTGGCGTGGGGATATACCATAGAAGGTAGCCCCACTGACCACTGTCTGTGAACCAGAAAATACCCTTCACCGGACCAGGGGACTAGCTGCTAGCCTGGCCCATTATTTGCAAGACACCCTGAGGCACCTGAAAAATAACGTTAGGAATCTCCAGCAGTGGGACTTGAGTCTCTCTGAGTAAGGGAAGAATTGACATTCTCAAGTACGTCTCACACCGAAGTGTCTATTTGATTCTTTTGAGTAGGAAAGGATCTTAGCTTGCAAGGGTTTAAAGAAATATGTTTTCCTGGACATTAGCATAAAAAGGAGGCAACACTAAGAGAACACGTGACTCAATCACCATTCGCTCAGCCTTCTGGGTGCAGAGCCCTGTATTCAAATTTCAGCGTAACTGCGTGTCTGGAGGATTATCTTCATCTGATTCTGTCATGTTACCACATGTTTTACCTACTCCGTGCCTGTCAGCTCGGGAGAACTTATGTGTGTTCCTTATGGTGGTACTAATTCAAACGTAAAGAATCTACTCAAAATGATACCACTATCACTTTCTACAAGGGAGTTAATGCAGCCTGTATGGATAGTTCAGAAGTTTAGGTAAGGGAAGATAGATTTATTTAAACTTCTCATGAAAGACTTCAAACAAGCAAACCTTACCAATAAATATAAAGCAAACCCTAGTTTTCAGCTTCTCTCTATAGCATCCACACCTTATTATTATCTCTGAGTAATATAAACATGGGGGGCAAGGTTAGGGTCCAGTAGAGAAGAGTTAGCGCAAAATCCCAAACCATTCAATGTTTCCTAAATGTACAATAAGTAGCTACCCAACAGAAGAAGGAAACCTCCCATTTCTGTCCTGAATTGACCAGAGAAAAGTTTGAGTGAGCACAAGTACTATGAGGGGCTGCTACAATGAATTCATTCCTCGTCAAAGAGAAATGACTGGATTGGCAAGTTCAACACAAGGGTTAGAACTTTAACTTGGCTCTGGTGCCAAGTTAAAGATGTTTGTTGCATTAGCTTCGGCAGGAGGCTGGAAGACGCAGGCTGTCAGGGACACCTTTTCTTCTTCCTGCGCCCTTGGAGGGGGCCATGGCCTTCATCTGACAAGGCGCTTGGCTCTCTTTCCTCTTCAGAACCCGCAGTGGCAGCAGCCTGTCTGTAAAGTGCCAAGCCTTCCCCGCTGACCCTGTTCTCACCTCTTCTGTTCTAGAATTCCAGGAAATGGTACATTCTTAAAGGGCCCAGACTGTGGAGCTAGAATCAGCTGGAAGGCCTCCAAAGCCCCAGGAATTGGGACACCCCACCTCCTCTCCTTAATTTATTAATCCCCCCCCAAATGCTTCTACAGTTTGCCCGTTGTGTTAGTGAGGTCGTAAGACAGTCATCCGTGACTTTTTGGTGGTGGGTATGCCCTAACGACTTCTGTAAGGCCCTCAGCAGACAAAAATGCCTTTAAAAAAAAAATCACCCAATAAAGACACCTTTCTCATCATCTGCCGATGTGTGGGTGTGGTTTCTTCCTCCATGAGGGATGAAAGCAATTTGAAGACCGAGGGAAGAATTTCAGGAGGATGTCTGATCTTAGTCGAGCACTAAGCCATCCTCATTGCGTTGTGCACCAGCGCACAGGGAAAGGAGGTTCGGGAAAAAAAGTCACAAATAAATGGCATCATCAGGCTAGGATTTTCTCAGCAATTTATCTGAGTCTGAAATGCCCATGAAGAGATTTTAGCCAGCGGCAAGTCACGCTTGCTGATGTTTTCTGCTACTGGGTGTTAGGTTGTTATAAGAGAGATTTAAGTAAAAGCAAATAGTATAAGACAGAAAAAAGTGCAAGGCTACAATGGCCCTAAAGCTTAGGAAACCCGCAGTGCTGGCTGAGACATATTTTCAAGCTGGTTTTTCTCCCTTAGGAAAACAGGCTGTCAGAGACTTGCTAGCTCTGACCAAATCTCCTGCCATCCCCTTCTCCCCCTGCCGCCTCACCTGCTTCCTCCTTCTCCCTTCTCTCTCCTTTCTCAGCCACCATTTTCCTGGCTCTTATTTGATACCAACCGAACCAACGACACCCAGAATTGCCCGAACATTTGAGGCAAGACTCAGGTTCCCGTTACAGGTCTTCCACTAGGGTGGGGCAACCTCAAGCCAGGAAATTTTCATTAGGCTGACTTCCAGGTGGCAGGTTTGAGCTCTTCTCTCGGGCTGACCCTGCGGGCGAGGACTCCTGGGAGGAACTGAGGCACGTTCCCAGAGCGAGTTCATAAGCTGATACTTCTTACCACGATACCCAAGCTCACAGTGCCCTGGCCCCTCTTGGGTTTGCTGCCATCCTGCTGAGTGGCTTATCTACTTCAAACTCCTGTTTTTTGGAGTTTGTGGCAGAGCAGATTTTCAAAGTGCGGGCTACGTACTACAAGGGGGTCTCAAGGTGACTTTGTGGGGGCAGGGGCCAACACGGTCAAATGTGCTAGCCATGTATTTATTTTGATAGATGTCAGAAAGATAAAAGTTGCACGAACTGTATTTTAATATCGCTGCTTTAAAATAAGGCTACTAGACATTTGAAAGCATACTGAGGGACCTCCTTGATGGTTTAGCAGTCCAGTGGTTAAGACTCTGAACTCCCAGTGCACGGGGCACAGGTTCAGTCACTGGTCGGGGAACTAGGATCCCGCATGCCACACGGAGACCCGAAGGGAAAGAGAAAGGGTGCTGGTCTGGAGAATATTGCGTCATGCAGGGGGCCTTCCCTGGGGGCTTGGCGGTAAAGAGCCTGCCTGCAGTGCGAAAGATGCCAGAGACGCGAGCTCGATCCTTGGGTTGGGAAGACCCCCCTGGAGTAGGGCACGGCAACCCACTGCAGTATTCTCGCTGTGAAAATCCCGAGGACAGAGGAATCTGGCGGGCTATGGTCCACAGGGTCACAAAGAGTCGGACACAGTTGAAGTGACTGAGCACGCACGTCATGCAGAAGGGACAAAACCCATAAAGGCCGCTTTCAGAAGACGCAAGCTGCGGAAATCCAGCCCCCAAATGAAGCCCTCTTTGGGGAGGGCCACAGAGTGGAAGTGTGTCCCTTCACGGCCGGCTCTCTCTTTCCCCCTCCCTTTGCACAGCTGTGCCCGCAAGCTCTCCTCCTCCTCCGCATCCCTCCTGGAAGGAATTGGGCTAGTTCCTCCGTACCTGTAGCTTCCCTGGGTATATGACAGTTTCTCCCAGGTACCAGCAAGAGGGCCTTCCAGGCCAATTCTGACGCCCTAGGAAGCTTGATCCCTAAAACAATCCACCACCACCACAGCACGTGGACACTCTGATCCTCCTGACATTTCTGTTCACTCCACTGGCTCTCCCCAGGTAAGGGCTCTCGTCCCAGCAGTTCTCAGTGTGATTGTGTAGCCTTCTTCCCTCAGGCTCTGGACACCATATGCCTCGAAGAAACGAGGTGAATGCTGCTGCTTTTTAGACAGTTTCACTGACTAAGCAATCCAGTACCCACTGGAGTAGCAGAAGTAGCCTCACCCCCGCAAGGAAAAGACTGTGGGCTTCTCTCATTTCTTTTCTGTCAAGAGGGCATCTGCATGGAAATAATCACTGGAGGGGTTGTTCAGAGCACCTAGGGGGCTTCCCTGGGGGCTCAGATGGTAAAGAAGCTGCCTGCCAATGTAGGAGACCCAGATTCAATCCCTGGGTTGGGAAGATTCCCTGGAGAAGAAAATGGCAGCCCACTCCAGTATTCTTGCCCGGAGAATTCCATGACAGAGGAACCTGGCAGGCTACAGTCCATGGGGTCACAGAGTCAGATACGACAGAGTGACCAACACTCACAGGGGACCCTGTGCCATTGAGTCATACCCATGTTCTGAATGTCTTGGGGAGATTGTTTAGAGGATGGATGGATACAAAAGGATGAATTACCATGTTTTCCATACATAGTTACTCGTGAATTGTGTTCTTTCTGCTGTTTCAAAGGGCTTCCCTGAGGGCTCAGACAGTAAAGAATTCGCCTGCAATTCAGGAGTCTTGGGTTTGATCCCTGGGTCGGGAAGATCCCCTGGAGGAGGAAACGGCTACCCACTACAGTATTCTTGCCTGGAGAACTCTATGGAGAGAGAAGCCTGGCAGGCTATAGTCCATGGGGTCACAAGGAGTCAGACGTGACTGAGAGACTGGAACTTTGCTTTGCTTTACTGTTTCAAAAGTATAATTCAAACTATTTTTGCCCATTTCAATTACATTACCTTCTCATTTTTCTAACCCAGTCTTAGGCACTTAATTCCAAAGTCTCTGTCAATGGTAATAACTAGCAAACAAAAGGAGCCATCTCTCTATATTTAGCACCTAAAAGTGTCAGCTGGTACGCTTACATGAAACGATCTTTAGTGGTCTTTATTCATATCAATTTTTAACTGTGTTCTTCAGATCTGGGGTGTTTGTGGGAGGGGGTATTCCACTCTGCAGGTAATAACAACTCCAGGCATTCGGACACATTTGTGAATTAGCACTTTTTATTTTGGGAGTTATTTATCTAGGTTGAAATTTTGTAGAAACGTTAGCATTTCCAACTTTTAGCAGTAAGTATAATTTGAAAAGAAGAAAATGTTTTCAAAAATTACTCTAGTTTAGTCATTATATAAATATTGTACAAAGCAATTCATTTTTAAGTGGGTCCTATTCAGTATGTGCCTCATGGGAAAGAAAAAAGTGAAAGGACATACAGCAAAATGTTAACAGCCGTTCTCTCCAGCTGGTAGGATTACAGACCAGTGAGATGAGCCTGGAGGCTTTCAAATGGGGGAGCACAGCAACTAGAGAAAATGAAAAATCAAACATACAATTCACACAAACAACCCACCTCAAGAAAGAATGTTCTCAGCAGCAGAATGATGATATTTTGACTTTGAAATGAAGGCCCACATTGCCCACTAGGTCACAGAGCTGAAAAACTTGGTGTCTGTTATTTTTCCTAATTGCTTATAAAGCAGGGTGGCATCAATGGCTTTGACTCTTTGTACAACTATGATTTGAGTTTATAACTTAGTAGTTTATAATTGAATGGAATGTGGTCTCAAAGGCAGCTTTGTGTATGTGCTGAATTGTTGCGACTAAAGAAAATTACTAAAATACTTCTAATATTAGTTAGCATTTTGCTTCAGCTTCTACACATTATGTTTATACAATTATTTTAACATACAGGTTTTTGCAGCTCTTTCCAGCTCAAAGTGAAGATGTGAAATATCTGTTGAATTGTTCAGGTTTACAAGCTACATAGTTAATTCTGCACAATGACTACAGTTTAATTTTGTGTAATGAGTACTCAGGAATCCAATTTCAAGCAAAAACCTATCTGGTATCTCTTCTGCTAATGTTAAGGTATGGTATTACTTTGCAAACACTTAAGAAGACAGATGAAATTGGAATCACCAAGATCATTTCCACCTGGCCTGTTAATTTATTCACTGGAAAGGCTATTCATTTACACAACGTTTTAACTGGTTTCCAAAAGTCAGCTTCTTTTGGAAGGGAGTGGATTTTGACATTATTTTTCTTAGGGGTTCTACAATGCATGTAAATAGATTCACACCTCAAATTATAAGGTATTTCAAACATACATCTGAGACTACAGAGATGTAGCAAATGCCTGCATCCCCGCCACCTCACTGTAGCAAACCTTGGCAGGGGCTGTTTGGCAGGTTTGTGACTCGTCATCTTGCGTAGGCCGCAGGCGTCCGGTTAGGGTGGGCAGCAGGAGACATCCTGCCTGGGATCTGGGGGCTGGGAGTGAAGCAGCCGTGATACTGATGCTCTGGAGGTTGGTGTGGGAGTACCTTACCTGCTGGCTCCCCTCCGTGGTGTGGGGATCTCGCTCTGTCCCAGCTCCAGAAGCATTTCCTTCTACGACAAAGAAACCCGGCTTCGGGAGCAGTGAGGGACTGATAGAAGTCCAGTCTATTCCCAGGGGCTCCAGCCTGTCCTCACTCTCTTTACATCCGTCTTCCCTTCCTGCCTGCCGGCTCTGCAGAATTCAAGCTTCAGCATCAGATGAAGGTGAGAGCCTTATAGAGACTACTGAGCCAGGCTTCACTGGTTCATAATACCTGCAATATACATATTTGTATACATGACTGTATTTATTACATAGTTACATAATACCTGTAATTTATACCTGAAAATTACATTATATGTAACATACATGTATATAAATATATATTTCCTAGATGATTCTCACTTTCCAATACTCATTTACCAAACTGCCTCAGATTTTTCACTTTTTAATAAAAGAATCCTTTACGAGTGGAAGATCCATTACAAGTGATCACAGGAAGAGATGGAGATCAAGGGCAATTTTAACTGCAGGAGAGAGATGTACCCTCAGGATGAAGGTCACCTCGGAATGTCACAGTTTCTGAGCTCTAAGTCAACGAGAAAAAGGTTGATTACTTGACTCAGGGGTCTGATATGTCTGCCAACAGAGTGGGAGGAAGTGGTTCTTTGTACAGGTAGCCTTGGATGTGTGCATCACACCCAGACCTCTTCTCAACAGCTTCCTCTTGGAGCTCAGTACTAAGATGAATGTAGCGAGGAGAGAACTCACTAGAATGTCAAATGAGCCTGTGACCCGACACAGCTTCCAGCAGACAGAACTATGAAAGAGGAAAGTCCATTTCTCCATTGTCCCTGTTCCCTACCTCCATAATTCATCCATCAACATACTGTATCCTTTAAGGCAGGCACTGCATTGGACAACGGGAACAAGATGTTGACTCTAATCAGGTCTGACCATCTATAAGCTCACTTTTTTTGTTAGCAGGGAGAAAGACGTACGCGAGGACACGTCCAGAACCTCCCATCCTGGAACTGTGACTTCTTAACCTGGAACAATGCCTTAACTTATTCCCTTGGAGTTTTGAACTCACAGATTCTTTTTCCTTATCTTTACTGAGGTGTAATTGGCATTTAAAATTGTGATATAGTTAAAGGGTAGACCATGGTGATTTTACATACGCACGTGTTATAAAAAGATTCCCACCAGTGAGAAACACATCCATCGCCTCAGTTTTTTTTAATGAAGACACTTAATTCTACCTTGTTAGCAAATTTCAATTATACAGTGTTATCAACTATAGTCGCCATGTTCACATTACAGCCTCAAATCTTATTCATCTTGTCATTTCATTTATTTATTTATGGCTGTGCTGGGTCTTCGTTGTGGCATAAGGGCTTTCGCCAGTTGCAGCAAGCAGAGGCTACTCACTGCAGGGGCTTCTCTTGTTGCAGAGCACAGGCTCTAGGACGCGTGGGCTTCAGTCATCAAGATGCATGGGCTTTATTGGCCCATATGGCACGTGGGATCTTCCCAGAGCAAGGATCAAACCCGTGTCTCTTGCACTGGCAGATGAATTCTTAATCATTGGACCAGCAGTGAAGTTCCTTATTCATCTTATAAACAAAAGTCTGTAACCTCTATCAGCCTCTCCTTATTTCCTTCACCACCACTACTCCAGTCCCTGGCGATCATTATTCAACTTTCTATGAGTTCCATTTTTTTTTAAGGTTTCCTATAAAAGTGATACCACCCACTCTTTGCCTTTCTCTGTCTGGCTTATTTGACTTAGCATAATTCTCTCTAGTTTCATCCGTGCTGTTGCAAATGGTAGGACTTCCTTCTTTTTTACAGTTGAATGATATTCTATTGCGTACATATGTGTCACATTTCATTCATTCACCCATCAATGGACACAGGGTTTTTCCACCTCAGATACTGTGAATGATGCTGCAATGAACATGGGAGTACAGAAATCTCTTTCAGATAATTTCATTTCCTTTGGATATATACTCACAGTGGAATGGCTGAATCACAAGGTAGTTCAATTTCTCTTTTTTTTTTTTGAGGAAACTCCATACTGTTTTCCATAGTGTCTGCACCAACTTACTTTCCCACTCATAGTGCAGCAGAGTTCCGTTTTCTCTATACCCTGGCCAACAGTTGCTCTTATTCTTTTTAAAAAGTAAACCTAACTAGTGTTAGGTGACATTGTGATTTTGATTTGTATTTCCCTGTTTTTCTGTATCTATGAAAAATATCATTAGAATTTTGATCAGTAATGCACTAAATCTATGGATCATTTGGTAGTATGGACATTTTAGCATTATTAATTCTTTCAATCCATGGACACAGAATATCTTCCCATTTATTTTGTCTTCAATTTCTTTCACCAGTTTTATAATTTTAAGTACACAGATCTTTCACCTTGGATAAATTTATTCCTAAGTAGTTTTTTTTTTTGATACTTGTAAATTGTTTTAATTCCACTTTCTGGTATTTTATTGTCAGTGTATAAAAACACAACTTATTTTTGTGTAATTGATATTATATATCCTGCAACTTCACTGAATTTGTTTATTCTAACAGGTTTTTGGTAGAGTCTTTAGGGTTTTGTACATATAATATCATGTCGTCTGCAGGAACAATTTTACTGCTTCCTTTATGACTTGGATACATTTATATTTCTTTACAAAAGAAATACTGAGCCTACTTGCTCAGGCTAGGACTTCCACAACTATGTCGAATAAAAACGATTTGAGTGGGCATCCTTGTCTTGTTCCTGATCTTAAAGGAAAAGCTTTAAGCATTTTACTGTTGAACATGATGTGAGCTGGGGTTTTATCATGTATGGTCTTCATTATGTTGAGGTACATTCCTTCTATATCCCATTTGTTAGGGAGTTTTTAATCATAAAAGGATGTTGAATTTTGTCAAATGCCTTTTCTCCATCTGTTGCAATGATTATATATATGACTTTTATCCTTCATTGTGCTAATGTGGTGGGTCACACTGATTTTGTGGATGCTGAACCATTCTTGCATCCCTGGAATAAATTCCACTTGCTCATGGTATAAGATCATTTTAATGTACTGTTGAATTCAGTTTGCTAATTTTTCATATATGTCCAGCAGGGATATTGGCTGTCATTTTCTTCTCTGGTAGTATCTTTTTCTGTCAGGATAATGCTGGCTTTGTAAAATTTTAGAAGTGTTTCCCTCACTTCTATTTTTTGAAAGAGTTGGAAAGGATTTGTATTAATTCTCTAAATTTTGGTAAAATTTACCAGTGAAGCCATCTGGTTCTAGGCTTTTGTGGTTGGGAGGTTGTGATTATTAATTCAGTCTCCAAATGAGTAATTAGTCTGTTCAGATTCTTTCTTCATGAAGCAGTCTTGGTAGGCTATGTATTTCCAGTGACTTGTCCATTTCTTCCAGCTTATATAACTTGTTGATGTAAAATAGTTCATAGTAGTTTCTTGTGACCCTTAGAATCTCTGTATTATCAGTTGTAATGTCTTCTCTTTCATTTCTGACTTTAAGTCCTCTTTCTTTTCCCTAGTTTAGCTAACAGTTTGTCAATCTTAATCACCTTTTCAGAAACACCAGCTCTTAGTTTCACTGATATTTTCTACTGTCTTTTTAGTATTTATCTCATTTATTTTCAGTATGACCTTTGTTCTTTCCTTCCCTCTATTAAATTTGGGATCAGTTTGCTTTCTTTTAGTTCCTTCAGATTTAAAGTTAGGTTGTCTATTCAAAATCTTTGTTCTGACTGTAGGCATTTATTGCTATAAACTTCCCTCTTGAACTGCTTTTGCTGCATCCAATTAAGTTTTGGTACAATATGTTCCCATCGTCATTTGTCTCAAAATTTTTTATTTCCCTTTTGATTTCTTCTTTGATCTATTGGTCCTTCAAGAGCATGCTGTTTCATCTCCACGTATATGCGAATTTTCCAGTTTTCTTCTTGTAATTAATTTCTAGTTTCATACCATTTGTCAGTGGAAAAGATGCTTGATATGATTTCAATCTTAAGTTTATTAAAACTTACTTGATGGTATAATATATGATCTCTCCTGGAAAATGTTTCATGTGTATTTGAGAAGAATGAGTATTCTGTTGCTGTTGAATAGAATGTTCTCTGTATGTCTTTTTGGGTCATCTTGTCTAACATGCAGTTTAAGTCCAATGTTACCTTAATGATATTCTTTCAAGATACAGGACAGTGAAATTCATACAGAGCAATCTACTCCCTTGGCACTGAGTCCAGGTATACACCCACAATGGGTGCTCTTGAACCTATTAAAAAATTTTTTTTCACTACGTGCGTTGGAACTTGTGAGTAACCCTGTTGACTATCAAAGCCAAGTAACGTGAAGGCCCATTCCTTGGGGATGTGCACGTGTGTTAGTCACTCAGTTCAGTTCAGCTGTTCAGTTGTGTCCGACTCTTTGTGACCCCATGAATTGCAGCATGCCAGGCTTCCCTGTCCATCACCAACTCCCGGAGTTCACTCAAACTCATGTCCATCTAGTCGGTGATGCCATCCAGCCACCTCATCCTCTGTCGTCCCCTTAGTCACTCAGTCCTGGACAAATCTTTGCGACCCCAGGGACTGTAGCCAGTCAGGTTCCTCTGCCCATGGAATTCTCCAGGCAAGAATACTGGAGAGGGCTACCATTCCCTTCTTCAGGGGTTCTTCCCAACCTAGGGATCGAACCCAGGTCTCTGTATTGCAGATAGGTTTTTTTTACCATCTGAGTCCACCAGGGAAGCCCTGGTGGAGATTCCCTCCCAGTTGTATGGTGCTGCACAGAGGGTGAGGCTCAGACTTTCCTATCCATTTTGCTATGGGTATTTTCTCATTCACCTCACATATGGGAGTCTCACCACACATTTAGTTGGTCTCTGGATTTCTCTCAGATGAAATTGCTCTGTCTGTAGCTGTATATCCACTGCATTTGGGGAAGGAGGGAAGATCAGAAGCCTCCTACATCTCCATCTTGGTCCCTTGGTTCTGAGTTCACAAATTTCTTGTGCAAAAGATCTAATTTTCCTTTTCTTTTTTTTCCTTAATGATTTGGATCTAATTTTCTATTTCTGTTACTGGACACAGATTTGAATCCTGTCCTGCTGGGAGACAGAATCATAATTCAGGACAATGTCAAGAATTCAGCCTCGTCTTCACCTTTATTTCCCTAGCTGACAGAAGAGGTGGGTAATGCAAGGCCCTGCATGGGAAAGGAGTATCTGGTGCTTAGTCCATACAAGTGACCACTGAGTCAAGATCATTCCTCTCCAGTCTTCTGGACTTCAGCAGTGGGTCCACCTAGGCCACAGCTAACTTCTCTTTGTTCTAATCTTACGGCCTCTCAGGTCTGACTTTCTCTGAATTACTTCCGTGTACAAGTAAAACATCTAGCTGCTTCCTGCATCAAGAAGCACTTACTGCCTAGATGCCTAGACATTCATGTGGCCACGGCTATTCTGTTTCTGCATCACGCTTGACACAGAGGGGCAAAGACCTGCCACTTTCCCCATTCCACAGGAACAAGGTATACACCTACACCCTCTCTCCTCCGAGAACTCCAAACACACCTAAGTGCCTATCATCCTTACTCCACCCACCTCACACCTATGCACATGCTATGACTATGAAAAAGGGGGATGCATCACTAAGCTGTCTTGCTTCCTTAGCTTTTGAAACTTAGAAAGCATTTCAATTTCTGAGTTTGGTTTCTTTTGTTTTCGTATCATCTCTCTCCTGTGGCGATCAATGCAACTGACTGACTGGGGCACCGAATGCAAAGTAAACAAGGAAGTAAAGACATGCAGGGGAGAATGCAATAAAATGTTATCTTATCACATTTTTATTGTAATTGTACTTTGCACATTACAAAGTACTTTCATTTGTGTCATCTAATGTAATATTTGCAGTTCTCCTTTGAGGTAGGTATTAATCTCATTTTTCAAAGGAAGGAACTGGAGCTCAAAGAAGTTAAGTGATTAATCAAAGGTCATATAAATGGCAAGTGACAAATCAGAACTAAAATTCAGCTGTTCAACCTAAGCCCCAGGCTCCTTCTACTATTCTTCCAAAAGCGTTTGCTCTGAGACAAAGGAAGGAATTCTTTAACCTGGAGTTCTCAAATTATGCTCCCTGGAGCCGCAGGGTCCTGTACAAGTGCTTTAGGGCCCCTCAAGGAGACAGAGATGGAACAGGGGCAGCTCTTGGAAAAGGCCAGCAGAAGGTTTTCTTAGGTCTCATTTCTACCACTCAGCCTCACATTCAACCAGGGTAGCTCTGTGTCTATTTTGTAGAAGTTTCCATGGACTTNGTGGCGATCAATGCAACTGACTGACTGGGGCACCGAATGCAAAGTAAACAAGGAAGTAAAGACATGCAGGGGAGAATGCAATAAAATGTTATCTTATCACATTTTTATTGTAATTGTACTTTGCACATTACAAAGTACTTTCATTTGTGTCATCTAATGTAATATTTGCAGTTCTCCTTTGAGGTAGGTATTAATCTCATTTTTCAAAGGAAGGAACTGGAGCTCAAAGAAGTTAAGTGATTAATCAAAGGTCATATAAATGGCAAGTGACAAATCAGAACTAAAATTCAGCTGTTCAACCTAAGCCCCAGGCTCCTTCTACTATTCTTCCAAAAGCGTTTGCTCTGAGACAAAGGAAGGAATTCTTTAACCTGGAGTTCTCAAATTATGCTCCCTGGAGCCGCAGGGTCCTGTACAAGTGCTTTAGGGCCCCTCAAGGAGACAGAGATGGAACAGGGGCAGCTCTTGGAAAAGGCCAGCAGAAGGTTTTCTTAGGTCTCATTTCTACCACTCAGCCTCACATTCAACCAGGGTAGCTCTGTGTCTATTTTGTAGAAGTTTCCATGGACTTTGGGGCAATAAGAGGGGGAAAGGAGATTTTGCTACCTTAAAATTGTTTGAAAATTATTACTGTGATGTCAAAACATGTCTTCCTAACAAAAGACTGTCATACACTCAAGCAAGCTGGTTGTGGGAGTCTTTCAAGAGCAAGTACTGACAGCAATCTTGTTGAATAACAATTAAGGGCTGGGACAACTATACATACAATCACAGTCCCATTTAACTCTTTCGGATCTTAATTCTCTGAACAGGGGTTGAACCTGGAGCCAGGCAGTGAAAACACCAAGTCCTAGCCACTGGCCCACCAGGGAATGCCCACTCATTTTATTCTTAAAGTGAAATTCCTACTAGGAAAGCATTTACTATTAGTTATTTTACATATTAGACACAGAGACTGGAGACACCTTACACAATGGGTCCAAGGACTTCCACCCAGGGAGTGAGAGCTAGAGTAGGTACCCAGTTCAGTCTCACGTCCAGATTCCAACACCACCTCCCAAAACATGAAGGTCTATTCTATTAAGTCGAATAAGAGATACTATTTTCACACCTAATCTGTGAGAAACAAGGCAACCTAAAGTCTTGAGTTTGGCCGTGCAGTCTGGTGCAAGGGCTTGAACTCCAAGCATCAGAAGTCACCAGCAGTTCCAGCTCCCACAATCCACAGGCCTCCAAACCTAGTGAATCTCAGGAGCTGGCAAGGGCGATGCCCTGAGTTCCAAGGCCTGGGACCAGGCACTGTGGGGAGCAGGCCATGCTCTTGTCCCGCTTTGCCACACACCATGCTCGCCACCTGCAGCTATCTTTCTCCCTGAAGGCAAAAAAGTCGCCCGAGGCACAAAGTCACTTGACGTCTCTCAAACGGGGATCTAAAAACACCAACAAGTATGTGGTGGGACCCTGTGGACAATGAAAACGGGCAAGCTACCTGTTAGGCAGGTAGAACAGGGAAAAGGAGTCCAAAACGGCGGTGACTACAAGGCAAAGAAGGGAAAAGCCCGCGAAAATGACACAAAAGAAGGTCCGAGGACCAGAGTGCGGACCTCAGGTAAAACAAACAACACTCCAGGCGGGCCCAGTTTACACAGGACAGGCCCAGGGAGAGAGATATAAATAGAGGGGCCAAAGCCAGCTCTCTTGCTCTCTCTCCTGCATGCTGGGACGCTCTTCTCCTCGTGTCTTTAGATCGATGTGCCCTCATGCCTTGAAGATGGATTTTCCTGCTATCTTCTAAATAAAGTAGAGCTGTAACACTGATTTGTCTAAGAGCTATAA